>HE670515.1:49162-59546 GCA_000313835.2 Heliconius melpomene melpomene | reverse complement strand
AGGCGGAAGCCCTGATTGGAAGGTATCTAGTGTATAGTGTTGTTATTGAGTGATACATGTCATTTATTGTAATTACGTGGAACCTCTATGCGAGTACGTTGGAAACGTATAGACGGTATGTATTTTTATCGTGTTTATTTTAAAAACGTTAACCGATATCCGCTTTCGTTTTCTAACAATACTAATATTATTTGTTTTGCTGAAGTTGACTACCAAAATAAATAGATTTTTTTTAATAATTATTTTCAATTATTTAAGCAAAATATTGTTAGACAATTCATTTTTAAATGTACGAATATTAATGTACAAAATATTTGAAAATAACTTTTACTTACGCTTTATATTTATATACAGTATTTGTACTCTCGTGTAAGGAGAAGTTTGATATAAATACTTTATTTGATAAAAATGATTAACAACTATAACATATAATATAATAAAGTTAGAAAATAAAACAATACCTATATATATAACAAGTGGAGGCAGCTAGTGCTTAAATAAACACTAACAAATAAATAAATTTTAACCCCTGAAATGTTATTAGACACAAAGGATTCCATTGAATGGATTTGAACACTGAAACATAGAACGGAAAGTAATCAAATTATTGAATCAATGATCGACGAATTCCTATTGCTACAAATGTACGCAAACACAAAATTTTTACGTAAAAATACGAAAAAAATCCACAGAAATTCCGCATTTCTGCATACATTCACTTTATTAAGTAAGCCTTCATAGTCGACAAATAAATTTTTGAGACTAAAAATAGAAAAAAGCGCTGTAAAAACTCACGTTGTGATGTTTTTGTTAAATTTACTAACAATCTCGTTAGTGTTTCAGGTCAGCGCCTAAACTAGAAGAGAGCTCCAAGATTCGTAATCTACATACAAGTTCTTGAGAGTCGTTTGTAACAAACCTGTACAATATGTAGGCTATATATGAAAATATTTTCTGGATATTTTTTTAAAAACAACTGGCCTGGTGTTAAAAGTTCTTAGATAATTTTAAGCAATGTCATATATATCGCCGTATGAGGCCGTCATGGCGCATCGGCACAAGGGTGTGACTGTAACGCGACGGTTGTGGATTCGATCCCCACTTGAGGAAGTGAAATATTTACTTACGTTTATATTACCATTTTTCCCTCTGGTGTCGAGGCAAAGCGCGGTGTTCAGTTCTGCCACTCAACACGCAATGCCTCCAGAATTCGGCAGAAAGTGGGGAACGAATTGTCTTGACACCAGGTTCCCTCTATCTACCCTGCTATGTGCGGGGTACTGCGTGAAGTTGATTTTGGTCATATATTATTGATCGAGTGTTTTAATATTAACGTTATGAAACTTTTAAAAAAAATAATATAAATGCATCTGTATTTTTTTTACCGATGGGGAAGAAAGGTCCTCCAATGCGACCCCGTCTCGGCAATAGGAGCACAGGCCGCCCTCCAACCAGGTGGACCGACGACCTTAAAAAGACAGCGGGAATCCGCTGGATTCAAAGGGCGCAGGACCGGACGGAGTGGCGAGAATTAGGGAAGGCCTATGCCCAGCAGTGGGCGTTGAAAGGCTGATGGATGGATGGATGCATCTTTAACACAATATGAAATACTCGTATAATACATCTATTTTTTTTTTAGATTTTTGTTTTTACCATATATCAACTATAGCAACAAAATCAAAAGCAACTTGCCATATTATGCTGCTGGCGTTAAACTACAAAATATATTAAGATTCTATCGTAAGTGTGACAGTATACATTTCTGTTAGCCTTTTATCAAACTGAAACAGTGGAGGCCCGACATCGTAACAACCTTATATGTTCTTGGGTCAGATTAACATACATATGTACGGATATGAAGCTCGCTGAATAACAATGAGGTTTCTCTGGATATTCGGTAAAAACATTTTAAATAATGGAGAACGATATCCTTTACAAAGAATATTTTGTTAAAATAAATTTAAAAGGTGTATGTGTGTTCGCTGGTTGTGTAAATAAATGTTTAAACAAGTATAGGATTAATAGAAAATTGTAGAAGTAAGTAATTTCAATTTATTTCTCCGTTCTGGTACTACGGCTTTGAGATCAGATCTTCAATAATCCTAAGTTAACCCTTAGTTCTATGTACTAAAGGCCAAAATTTTTTTATTCTATCGTTTAATAACTATATTAATAATTTTGTTTTTTGTATAATCGATAAGAAAATTAATTGTTGGTATTTTGTTATTTTTATAGAACGTTATCGTCCATAGTAAGGTTTCTTCTTCAGTCATAAATGCGATCCCTATACACTTACAATAGGTTAGTTATTTTTTATTATATTCACTAGGAATTATTAATATGGTAAAACGAAATTTGCTGGGCCAGCTAACAATTAAAAAGAAGATAGAAAAGTATATCCAAGTATAAACACTAAATACATCGGGAAAAATCAATTTTAGATTTAAAATAGCAAACAATTGGACATTGGACGAGAAACATAAAAAAATAAAATTCTTAGTCTTTCACAATGGAAATAATGTTTTCCTTCAAAATACTAGTAATGGGATCGGTTGCTAGAATAAACAAGTATTACAGGCCATGTCGCAAATGTAATCTGAACTTGATAAATTGCTGTTTCTATAGTTTTACTATTTCTATGTAGTTTATTAAAACAAAAAATATCGTTTAGTTAAATTTAATGTTATTTTATTAATAAATTTCACAAGTAAGAAATTTTGCATATAAAAAATTAAGGCTATAGAAAAAATATGCATTTTTGAAAGCTAACTAAGCATTTTATCTTAATAATATATGCTTAGACTTATAAATATCTTCTAATATTAGAAGTAAATCTGTATCTAACATCCCCCAGGTTTAAAGTAACTCTTAAATATGATTTAAATGTATAAATTAACTGTAGAAATCAAAATATGTATACTCGTAATAGTAGAACGTAACGGTTGTTCTGTGGAACCTTGGTTGCTTATGTGGTTGCTTTGTTTGCGTAATCCGCATTGCAGGGAAGATAGAGGGAACCTGAAAACCTAATGATAAGGGACTCCGTTCGTAATAAGATACTTCCATTCCCCACTTTCCACCGAATTTTAGAGATATTGTGAGGCGGAACTCGACTACATCACAACTAGTTGTTGGTTTTTTTATTTTAAGAAGATAATATTGAATAATGCCTTAAATACTGGTTCTTTAATCTATATATATAAAATCGAAAGGTCACTCACTCATCACGAAATCTCAGGAACTACATGTGCTAGGAATCTCAAATTTTGCATAGGAGTTACTTATAGGACATAGGTGCTCGCTAAGACGGGAATTTGCAATACTCGACTTCTAAGGGGTTGTTTTTGGGGTCGAAAGTTTGTATGAAACTTCGTTACTACAAATGCTAGGAGTCTCAAATTTTGCATAGACGTCACTAGGACGTAGTCATGGAGACAGAAATTAATAATAACATAGTTCACGCGGATGAAACCGCGAGCGGGCTGCTAGTATATTATAAAATTGTGTAATTTATCATAGCCGCGATGTTAGCTTGATATCTATCTTACACGATATTATGAATCACATTAGAATGTGATTCATTAGATCGTTTAAGGTAAGTTTTAATAATAACGATTCGTAGGTTCGATTTCCATTAGAGGAAATTAAATATTTAATATTTTCATTTAGTATCGTGTATCGAGGCAAGTGTAAATACCTCCAGAATTTGGCAGACAATGAAGAACAGTGATGTCTTGATAGGAGCGGAATACTTTTACACCAAGTTCCCACTTTCCTTCTGCCTACCTTTCTATGTCCTAAATTATTACGCAAATTATTACGGTGGTATCTCTGGAAAATTCAAAACACCAACACAGATATAAGAACAGTATGAACTTCGAAAACAATATTAACAACATATATAAGTTTTAATTCCTTTAAAACAAAATCCTAAAACCCCAATAAAGAATTGATAGCTCAGGTGTGCTACAATCATCGCAATATAGTCCATTAGCCGCGAGAGCTATCGAGTGTCGGCGGCGGATCCATCAACAACACAAAGGCTCTCCATCAGCGAGGCCTGGTGACAATTAAGTTGAATTGGAGGACGAACATGTATCCGATAAGTTGAGGTAATTGAATAAGCGTGATTGAGATGCTGTACAATGGAAGTCATAAAATTGGTGAGTGATTTTCTCCCTTGTCAGTCAGGAATTGATGGAAATATGGAGGTCTAGTGGTCTGTGGGAATGATTGAAAACTGGGTTGCAAATTTTGTAGGATTTTAAGTGTGATGCTGTCCAAAGTAAACTAACAGAGTGAATTCTAACATCTTTTTATTAATCCAAAGCAAAATATATTTTTTTAACGTTACTATTTCACAATTTAATAACTTGTGTAAAGTTAGCTTTAATTAAAATCAATTGTATTTAATTGTTGTGTATGTATCTTAATTTAAATATATTATTAATTATTTTTATTATCTACCCAATGGAAAATAAAAGCTAGTTCCTTATATTTTAGACTATAATGGTAGAAAATGTAATTAATTTATTTAAATAATAGCTTTATTGTACTTTAGTGCTTATATATTATGAAATTATTATTTCAGCTTCACTCTACATTCCACACACAGCACGGTAGGCAGAAGACTCCCCACTTTCCTCCGAATGCTGGAGGCCTCTATAACAGAGCGAAGAAATGGAAATATAAACGTAAATAAATATTTTTCTTCCTCGAGTGGGAATCGAACCCATAACCGTCGCGTTACAGTGACACGCGCGCCACGACGACCTCTCGAAGTACTTATAATTTTCATTATATTCTAGTATTTTTAAAGGTATCGTATAATATATAGTATATATGTAAACATTTGTAATCTCTGTAATCCATGTTCTCATATTCTCATTTATAAATTTCGCACTAAAGTGTTAGTAGAGTAAATTAACGTGAATACTAATTTTCTAAGCTGAATCACTCTTGTTGTATGGAAATTTGCGCAATCCATTAACAGTAACCCACTAACTTAGCATTTCGAAATATGGAAGATAAACTATTACTTACTTATGAGTATATGAAAATGCAGAAAAATGTTATATAGTTTATTTTTTCAAGGATTATTAAGATTTAATAAATTTTACAATTAAGTTTCAACAATTACCTATGATTTCAACGCTACGCTTGAAAGTGAAGAAATGAACACATTAAAAATTTCATTTCCTCAAATGGGAATCGAACTAACAACCTCGCGTTCACAGTCACAGCCTTGTGCCCTCTGCGCCACTTCTGGCCTCTTGCAAAAGAAAAAGAAGAAACAATTTACGTAATTTACGTTCCGTAAGAAATAATAACGAATATGACAGAGTTACCTACGCTTTAAATTTTCGAACGAGCAAGCAAATTGTCGCTATTTCAGATCGCAGCTTTTCGTAATTCAATTTTCCGATTGCACCATTTTTCATTTGCTGTTGTCGTGCCACGATTGGATTCCAGTTATATTTCTCAAATCTAATCTGTTTCCAATTTCGTTTTTCTTTTCATAAAAAGTAGGAGAATAGCAGTTGATCCGAGATTTAGGGAAAGCAATTTAAATTTCTTGTTATGTTTTGTATTATAAAATGGAAACGTAAGACTAAAAGATTGTAATGTAGCAACTCAATCCTTTACGGGATTGATAGAGAAAAATATAAAATTGAGATATTTATTGTATATTTTAATATAAATTTGTGGAATGACTTTATTTAACAAGACCAAAGAATTTCTTGTTGTTGCAAATATAAAGCAGAATAATATTTACAATCTGTTATATTGTATTTTCTCTGTAAACAGCCCGTTCTTATAAGCAAGAACTCTTAAAATGTAAATTTAGACGACTCAATGAAATTTTATGCAAAACTAATATTATTTGAATAAATTCTGTCTTTCACATAAAATTAAATATAAATATACTATATTAAACTATTTGCAAAAAGCTCGAAAACTACTTGTTACCATGAACAACTGTAAAAAAAATCATTCGTTAAATATCTTTTATGCGGCGTTGTGTTCCGCCACACAACGCACAAGGCCTTCAGTAGGTATTCAGCTTAAAATAGGCAATGGAAGTGTCTTAATGGGAATGGAATATCCTAATAGGATTCTTCAGGATTATTTTAACTACTAAAATACACTTGAATTGATAACCTCCTTTCCCTACAGAAGTCGGTTAAATATAGATATTATTTTGTAAATTAATGAGATTGCGAGGTACCTTTTAATGTTGGCGTGTATTTTTTAATCTATAGATAAGCGGCACGTCCTTGTGAGATTAATGTTGTGATATTACATCGGACATGTTGATGACAATAAAAATTAAAGTAAATTACACGCACAAAAATAACCAAAAATCTTGATAACGGCTGTTACGTGTAAATAGATTAATTGTGACATGTTTCAAAATTAAAGCGAAATTTGATTAAAAAAATTAACTTACTTAGCATTTAGACAATAATTGATATCAGTACATCTTTTTTTAGGTGAAATACAAGTAATAAATTTCTTTTAGGGTTCCGTACTTCAAAACGAAAACACGAGACCCTTATAGGATCACTTTATTGTCCATTTATAAATCTGAAATTAATATCAAATATTCTGGTCTGGTCATTCAGTCTCTTGCACAGCAGAATCCAGCTTCTAAGTCAACGCAATCAAAATATACGAGCGTTTCTCCAACGTTATTACTGAAATCAAAACCTTATAAAACTTATAGATATTTTGTGGAAAAATAACATTACAGACTTATAACTGTAGTTTTATAGCATTTTACACAATGCAATGCAAATTTAAGTTTGTCAATTTTTTTTAAATTATTTACCGTTATCATACAATCACGAAATTGGTACGGAACCCTCGACATGAGAGTCCGACTCGCATTCAACTAGATTTTATTTTAGGTATAATTATGTAAATAAATTAAGCCAGTTTGCTATCAGGCAAATATACCATATATACCAGTAGTAGTCCAAACAATCCTTGCATTATTACCCTTCAGTTACATATGACTTGAAGATATTGCAATAATTAAACTGTCTACAAACAACTACTGTTTTAGGCATATATATTGTAGACACCAGCATTTACTTATATATATTATTTTAAATATATATGTATTTAGTGTTGCAATTTTAGTATAAGCTGAAGGCGGCATTCTTCACTGTAAGCAATAAATATTTCTTCAATGACCACGTATATTAGAAAATCTATTTAATCGAAAAACGGATTTATTTATTAAAATAGTCATCCGTCACAAACAAATTCAGGATATATATATATATATATACAATTATATATATCTTATCTATATATATAAAATCGAAAGGTCACTCACTCATCACGAAATCTTAGAAACTACATGTGCTACGAATCTGAAATTTTGCATAGGAGTTATTTATAGGACGTAGGTGCTCGCTAAGACGGGAATTTGTAATATTCGACTTCTAAGGGGTTGTTTTTGGGGTCGAAAGTTTGTATGAAACTTCGTTACTACAAATGTTAGGAGTCTCAAATTTTGCATAGACGTCACTAGGACGTAGCCATGGAGACAGAAATTAATAATAACATAGTTCACGCGGGTGAAACCGCGAGCGGGCCGCTAGTATATATATAAAATCGAAAGGTGACTCACTCATCACGAAATCTCAGAAACTACAAGTGCTAGGAATCTCAAATTTTGCATAGGAGTTACTTATAAGACGTAGGTGCTCGCTAAGACGGGAATTTGCAATATTCAATTTCTAAGGGGTTGTTTTTGGGGTCGAAAGTTTGTATGAAACTTCGTTACAAATGCTAGGAGTCTCAAATTTTGCATAGACGTCACTGGGACGTAGCCATGGAGACAGAAATTAATAATAACATAGTTCACGCGGGTGAAACCGCGAGCGGGCCGCTAGTATATATATATACAATTAAATAACGTATTTGTTTTTAGTCATACAGTCGTTTTTCAATGGAGTATTATGACTTCACCATATTATGACTCGTATATGATAAGCATATGGTTACCTAAGCACGTTTTGTTAATATAATTCTCTATTTAAATAAATAAAATATTTATGTTCTTCTATAGTACATGCATAAAATGTTAGAGGTCTGTTTCTCCCCTCTCTTCCTTTGTATAGCAAAGAGAGGAGAGGTTATGGCTATGCCATCATTTATTGTTAAAAGTGTTTTTTTTTTAATAAAACAAAAATGTTACAATTATTGGGGTTTAATAAAAAAATATTAATTTAATAATATAAAAGGAGATGGCAGTTAATTTTTGCAATCTAATAATTTTGAATAAGCAAAGTGGGGAATGGAAGTGACTTATTAATAACAGAGTGTCTTAACACTATGTTGAGGTTCCCAGGTTCCTCTGCGTACGCGACACGCTGATATGCGGGATACATTATTACATGTCTTATAGATAAACTAACGATATATTATCACATCGGTTATAAGATTATCATCTACTTATTATGATAAATAATACTTTGATGTCAGACCAATTACAATTTACTAAAACAACTTTACAATTTACTAAAAACAACTTTTTCATTATTTTTGAGTGCGAATCTAATAAATTAATTTTTAACAAAAAGAAAAACCGACTTCTAACAATCAACTAAAAAGTAAAAAATAATTTTACAAAGATTTTATAATTTTGAAGTCGGTGCCAAGTAAAACAAACAGGCTTAGTAATTAGATATTGTAGTAAGGTGGTTGCAACATTAGCTTGAATTCCCTTCCTCCTTCTCTTACACAAGTCGGTTAAAAAAAACATATATTCGAATTGATAACCTCCTTCTCTTACACAAGTCGGTTAAAAACAAGCATACATGGTACCCACTATCTACAAGATAACTGAGGATCAAAAAAAATCCTTAAGTCCTCTTCAGTATAAACTTTTTCGGTTTGGTCGTTGTAATTTAAGGCTTCACATATTCTACACAAATGATAGGACTTAGATCCAAAATAACCATGTTCATTGACCACTTCAAAGTCATTCCGCCAACGATGAAATGATAGAACCATCTCATCACTTTTACTTATTTCTAACATATATTTCGCTAGTTCTTTAGGATTTTCATAATTTTCTATGTGGAGAAAAG
Organism: Heliconius melpomene melpomene; assembly: GCA_000313835.2. Taxonomy (NCBI): domain Eukaryota; kingdom Metazoa; phylum Arthropoda; class Insecta; order Lepidoptera; family Nymphalidae; genus Heliconius; species Heliconius melpomene. Next base: position 50,439 of record HE670515.1, on the reverse strand, counting down.
AATTTGGCGGTAACAGTAATTCGCAGTTGTTTACCGAAGGACCCATAATCACTGGTATAGCACCTTTACTGTAGGCGTTGTGAAAAGATTTCTCCGTCAAATAATCTTCACATTCAGAATTCTCAAAGACTAAATAAAATAGATATTGAGACATTATGTTACAATCCGATGTAAAGTGCCCAGGACAGCTAAAAAACAATGATATATTTTGTGATATCGTTTTATAAATATAATAACATTTTGAACTATATTAATAAGCATTTTAAAATACTAAAAAAATCCATAAAATATATATAAATTTACATAAACTTCACTTATTGTGATATATTACGTAAGTAGAAATAAATTGAATAGGTACTTCAATAATATTTTGTCTTTTTATTTACCTGTCTCTATGATCTTTAGAACATTTTCCAAAAACATCAACCACCATATATTCTTGGAGTTGCTTTAAGTAATCCATCCTTCGAGATACTCCGCAGTTAGATATTAGAATCGATACTAAAACGTCTCGACGTTTGTTTTCCCAATAGGGAATCAGCGATTTCACATTTTCATATGTCATTCCATCCTTAATCGACTTTTTCAAGGGAATGGTTCGGCCATAGGGAACAGGCACATCGGCATCGCTTCTGAAATGTCAATAAATCAGCCTTGTTTTTCTTTCTTTCACCAATAAACATAAAATAGTTATTGAAACATACATCAGTTAATGCACAGTCAAATACAATTGTCATCGATATCGGCGTAGAGTTCTGCCACCCAAAGTGGGGAACGGAGTGTCTTAACACTAGGTTCCCTCTGCCTACCCGCTTCCCGCCTTCTGTGTGCGGGATACAGCGTGAAGCTGAAGCTGATGTTATTAATTAATAGGAAACGAAAAGCTACATCACTTTGAATTTCATGGATACCTTCAGTATGTTAAAGTAAAATGAAATTTATTTTCTACAAAAAGGAATAAACCGACTTGATTAGTATCAAAAGCTATCTCTGTAAACAAGCTTGTATTGCAAGATCTGACATCGCGATATGCAACGTGGCGCCGAAAGTCTGTACAAGGTAATATAAATACTGCCTTATCTTTAAAGACTTTTTCAGGGGGTGTTCTTCGTTTGTTTATCACCATGGCTTATCAGCTACTCCAGAACTTCATTTAAATGCATATAATTTAAACATTTATTCCAACGTGCTAAGCTTAACACCTTTTCAAAGCTAATGTTAACTATAGTTATACTACTATACGAAATTGATAAACAAGTAATAAAGGTAACATTTAT
>HE670515.1:32669-49062 GCA_000313835.2 Heliconius melpomene melpomene | reverse complement strand
AGATATATATATATATATATATATATATATATATATATACAATTATATATAGAAAATCGAAAGGTCACTCACTCATCACGAAATCTCAGAAACTACAAGTGCTAGGAATCTCAAATTTTGCATAGGAGTTACTTATAGGACGTAGGTGCTCGCTGCGACGGGAATTTGCAATATTCGATTTCTAAAGGGTTGTTTTTGGGGTCGAAAGTTTGTATGAAACTTCGTTACAAATGCTAGGAGTCTCAAATTTTGCATAGACGTCACTAGGACGTAGTCATGGAGACAGAAATTAATAATAACATAGTTCACGCGAGTGAAACCGCGAGCGGGCCGCTAGTATATATATATACAATTAAATAACGTATTTGTTTTTAGTCATACAGTCGTGTTTCAATGGAGTATTATGACCTCACCATATTATGACTCGTATATGATAAGCATATGGTTACCTAAGCACGTTTTGTAAATATAATTCTCTATTTAAATAAATAAAATATTTATGTTCTTCCATAGTACATGCATAAAACGTTAGAGGTTAGTTTCTTCCCTCTCTTTCTTTGTATAGCAAAGAGAGGAGAGGTTATGGCTATGCCAGTATATGTTTGGATATCATTTATTTTTAAAAGTGAAAATATTTTTTTAATAAAACAAAAATGTTACAATTATTGGTGTTTAATAAAAAATAATTAATTTAATAATAAAAAAGGAGATGGCAGTTAATTTTTGCAGTCTAATAATTTTGAATAAACATAAGCGTCCAGAATTCAGCAAAATGTGTGGAATGGAAGAGATTTATTAATAACAGAGTGTTTTAACACTATGTTTCCAGGTTCCTCTGCGTACGCGGCACGCTGATATGCGGGATACATTCAATTATATGTCTTATAGATAAACTAATGATATATTATCACATCGGTTGTAAGATTATGATCTACTTATTATGATAAATAATACTTTGATGTCAGACCAATTACAATGTACTAAAAAAATTTTTTCATAATTTTTGAACGCGAATCTAATAAATTAATTTTTAACAAAAAGAAAAACCGACTTCTAACAACGAACTAAAAAGTGAAAAATAACTTTACAAAGATTTTATAATTTTGAAGTCGGTGCCAAGTAAAACAAACAGGCTTAGTAATTAGATATTGTAGTAAGGTTGTTGCAGCATTAGCTTGAATTCCCTTCCTCCTTCTCTTAGAAAAGTCGGTTAAAAACAAGCATACATGATACCCACTATCTACAAGATAACTGAGGATCAAAAAAAATCCTTAAGTCCTCTTCAGTATAAACTTTTTCAGCTTGGTCGTTGTAATTTAAGGCTTCACATATCCTACACAAATGGTAGGACTTAGATCCAAAATAACCATGTTCATTGACCACTTCAAAGTCATTCCGCCAACGATGATATGATAGAACCATCTCATCACTTTTACTTATTTCTAACATATATTTCGCTAGTTCTTCAGGATTTTCGTAATTCTCTATATGGAGAAAAGAATTTGGCGGTAACAGTAATTCGCAGTTGTTTACCGAAGGACCCATAATCACTGGTATAGCACCTTTACTGTAGGCGTTGTGAAAAGATTTCTCCGTCAAATAATCTTCACATTCAGAATTCTCAAAGACTAAATAAAATAGATATTCAGACATTATGTTGCAATCCGATGTAAAGTGTCCAGGACAGCTAAAAAACAATAAAATACTAAAATTTGGCAAAATATTTAAAGTTTCCGAAAATATTTTTAGATCGACGTACTCTCGTATATTACGTAAGTAAAAATAAATTGAATATTTCAATAATATTTTGTTATTACCTGTCTCTGTGATCTTTAGAACATTTTCCAAAAATATCAACCACCATATATTCTTGGAGTTGCTTCAAGTAATCCATCCTTCGAGATACTCCACAATTAGACATTAGAATCGATACTAAAACGTCTCGACGTTTGTTTTCCCAATAGGGTATCAGCGATTTCACATTTTCATATGTCATTCCATCTTTAATGGACTTTTTCAAGGGAATGGTTCGGCCATAGGGAACAGGCACATCGGCGTCTCTTCTGAAATGTCAATAAATCAGCCTTGTATTGTGAATTTCGCCTGCTTTTTCTTTATTTTACCAATAAATATAAAATAGTTATTGAAACATACATCGGTTAATACACAATCAAATACAATTGTTATCGATATCGGCGTAGAGTTCTGCCACCCAAAGTGGGGAACGGAGGGTCTTAACAGTAGGTTCTCTCTGCCTACCCGCTTCCCGCTTTCTGTGTGCGGGATACAGCGTGAAGCTGAAGCTGATGTTGGTATTAATTAATAGGAAACGAAAAGCTACATCACTTTTAATTTCATGGATACCTTCAGTATGTTAAAAGTAAAATAAAATTTATTTTCTACAAAAAGGAATAAACCGACTTGATTAGTATCAAAAGCTATCTCTGTAAACAAGCTTGTATTGCAAGATCTGACATCGCGATATGCAACGCGGCGCCGAAAGTCTGTACAAGGTAATATAAATACTGCCTTATCTTTAAAGACTTTTTCAGGGGGTGTTCTTCGTTTGTTTATCACCATGGCTTATCAGCTACTCCAGAACTTCATTTAAATGCATATAATTTAAACATTTATTCCAACGTGCTAAGCTTAACACCTTTTCAAAGCTAATGTTAACTATAGTTATACTACTATACGAAATTGATAAACAAGTAATAAAAGGTAACATTTATAAAAACATATAAAACTAAAATAGTTATAATTAATTAGTTCCCAATTAATTGACGACATCATTGTACTATTAAAATTAATATTTATATGAATGAACACATTGATTTTGAATAACTCTACTTTTTGTCAGCTTTTATTTGCTACATAGCATCGAATCTGTGGGAACCTCCATGAAAATAGAAAATATTTGAATATTAAATACTGCTTACCTAAAAGTCATAGACCAATTAAAAATATTTGCAAAATCTGATATTTTCGGCTGATATTTTGCCATAGAAAATGCATGTAAAGGAGATTCATCATTTAAGAACACCCATCTTTGATTTCGGTTTCTTTTAGTTGTTTTTGGGGATATACCTCGTTGGATATGGACAACTACGGCATCTGCAGTGGACAATACATTGTCGTCTCCTGTAAATATACAGTTACTAACACTGCACATACTAAGTGGATCGTACTTCCTGAAAATAAATAATAATTTAGAAATATATTTAACTAGCGACCCCGCGTGAACTACGTTATTATTAATTTCTGTCTCCATGAGTACCTACGTCCTATAAGTGACGTCCATGCAAAATTTGAGACTCCTAGCATTTGTAGTAACGAAGTTTCATACAAACTTTCGACCCCAAAAACAACCCCTTAAAAGTCGAATATTGCAAATTCCCGTCTTAGCGAGCACCTACGTCCTATAAGTAACTCCTATGCAAAATTTGAGATTCCTAGCACTTGTAGTTTCTGAGATTTCGCGATGAGTGAGTGACCTTTCGATTTTATATATATAGATAGACTAGCGGCCCGCTCGCGGTTTCACTCGCGTTATATGTTATTATTAATTTCTGTCTCCATGGCTACGTCCTAGTGACGTCTATGCAAAATTTCAGACTCCTAGCATTTGTAGTAACGAAGTTTCATACAAACTTTCGACCCCAAAAACAACCCCTTAGAAGTCGAATATTGCAAATTCCCATCTTAGCGAGTACCTACGTCCTATAAGTAACTCCTATGCAAAATTTGAGATTTCTAGCACATGTAGTTTCTGAGATTTCGTGATGAGTGAGTGACCTTTCGATTTTATATATATAGATAAACATATATTCGTCTACAATCACTAATGTACATACATAGCTTCACACTTTATCCCTAGCGGGGTAGTTAGAGAGTACGGAGCACCAAACGCTACGGTCTCTACATACCTCTTTCGCCTCGTCATTGTCATCAACCTCTTCATACATGCCCTCTGGGGGGTCATCATGTTTTATGTCCACGTGACCTTCCTCCAGTAGCTTTGTTACTGTGTTTTCGAAGGTCAACCGAGGTCTCACCCTACCTCTCTATCATTAAAGTATATAAGTATATATAAATATATACATATATATTGGAAAATTTTAATTTTTTGATCTATTGAGTTGACTAAAATTTGCAATACATGGCCCTATAGTCCTCAACGTCAGTCGTTCTATAAAATTTAATATAAACTAATTCGTTGTGGTCAGAATATATAATACATTCGTAGAAAATAACATTTTGATATGAGCGTAATGTTTCATTATTCTCATATTAAACGGAACGCCTACCTACCGTTTACTATCGAAATTACGGATGTGTCGATTTTCCAGCCACTTAAAATATTTCCATATTAAAATTACAAATTTCCTATCAGCATTTATATCAGCATTATACGTTTTTGATTGTTCGGGATTATTTTTAAACAAAATTGATCCCAAATTTGATGTATTCCAATGCTGAAAAATAATAAAATGTATTAAAACAAAAGTTTTTGAGTTTTCTCATAGTAATATTTTATTATAATATACTTATTGAAATTGTTGGTAAATAACAAAAATAACTTGTGACGATTATAACTATATTAGTATGAAACTGTGTCGCATTTATTAACGCCCGCCTCACGAGCGTCAGTCGTTTCATAAAGTTATTTGAATATAACTAAAACTAACACAAAACGATGAACTACAATCAGGGACATAATTAGAGGAATGTAAAAAAGGGAAATTTATATAAATCACATTTATTTGCACAATAGAAGTATTTTAAATTTTGAGAAATAAAAACAGTTAAACGATTTTGGATATTTTTGTAGGTAAAAAAATATACTTTTCGAAAAAAAAACCACGAATTAAGGGGCAGTATGGTTAGTGCCTTAGTTATGGGGAATGTTAAGCTTACATAGAACTGAGCATTGAGTATTGTTATAAACACTGTTTTTTCATGATGGGTGTCGTAATCAGTACTTAGTGTTGATTGACCAAATTTTATAACTGTAGGTTGACGGGAAGTAATCCTACAGATATGAAATTTGGTACGAAGTGAGAACTTACAATACAAATACAGGAAAAAATCCGAAAAATGAAAAATTATTTCATAAATAAAACAGTAAAAAACGAAGTATAAATGCTATATATACCTTTTGATTGTGTTAATTTAGAATTTAATTCTCGCATATAGCAGAGCAGGCATTGGGAACCTAATACACTCCATTCTCCAATTTCCAACCAATTTTCGAGACATTGCGTATGGCAGAATTCAACTCAACGCTTAGTCTCCTTACCAGAGCGTGTAAATATAAAATAATTCATTCCTCCGAGTGGGAATCGAACCCACAACCGTCGCGATCATTTAGATCAGACACTGGCTCACTGAGCCACAACGGGACGGCCCCAAATTCTTTATTTCGAAATATTAAAGTCTATTAGTCTATTTAAGGCAAACGTCATACCACTTATCTGTTTTTCTTATCTCTTAGTCAAGGCTGTGCCAAGAAATGTAACGATTGCTTAAATTTAAAAAATACAGAAATTTAATTTAATGTTACATTTTGATTTTTTTTTGCATTTTTCTATGTTATTATATTTTATTACAAACAAGTACCTACTGTATTGGATATTATCAAACGTTTATATTTATTAATGCTTAACCAAATTAATTTAAGTATTGTAAGACAGATTCAAAACACTTTTATAAAAAATAATTTACTTTTTTAAAATTACATTTTGATTGAGTGAAAGTTATGGCCCTTTCAAGTGAATGATAAATAATGATAAATGAAAGAAAATGATATATTTTTAATTAAAATATATTTCCCTTCCCTATATTATTATTATTTAATACGCTACTGTCGTAATCTAATGAAGTGCGGCATCAGAATGCGTTTTTCTAAACTTGGCAAAAACTAGAAAACTAAATGTAATAACCCTGGGTTCTCCTTTGTAGCTTCGGTAAATACAGAAAATCCAGAAAGATATAAAAATACACTTCCTACCTTTCTTTTTTCAAAATAAGCTGTGACGATTTCATTGTGTGAGTCTTCAAAATTATATTTATTAATTGCTTCATTCATACTATTTACATTTTTGGATATACCTGTTACCTTTACGTCTGGTTGATAGAATAACAATAAAAATAAACAAACTATCATTAGTATTAGATATAAGTTAAACGACAAAACTTTTTTAACACATTTACTGAAAAACATTATTGCTTCATATATTTTAACACCACAGCCGATTTTATTGATTATATATACATTTAAAATAAATAATTCCTATAAATTTATAATATTCACGTATGTTTTTTTAACTGCTATCATAATGCACGTTTACTTCTTTCGCACTCACTCTGATAAATGTTTATCATTTAAATCTCAACACCATATCGTACACCCTTATAGGTAACTATTTTTAAGGAAATAATCTACTACTATCGCATAAAAACAACACATTTTCCCCTCAACACATCATAAACTATAAGGATAAATTACAAAATCCAATAAAAGTTCTAAAATAATTATATTAATACCTAAATTGGTTTTTTTTATATTAGCTAACATAAACTAAAGGAAGGACGGACGGTATGACTGGCGCGTCGTCAAACAAAAGAATAGTAATAATATGTATATATAATATACTTATACATTGTTTCCAAAATGTAAACTGTGCTATAGCAACTGTGTAAACAATGAAAACTAAAACATCGCATCACGACGTATATTAAGCCTTATCTCATATCAATCAGGAGCTACGTATTTATCTGTGTATGTCTGTACCTACTTTAAATATATATGCAAAAAAAGCAAGGGACATTAAAATAACTATAAATATAATATGAATCTATGACTTTAACATTTTTGTCTGTTTGTATTCGCATATCTTCTGAACTACTGGACCGAATCGAATGTTTATATTGTTATGTAGCTATTTATTTATTTAGGTGTGGGCAGGATCTAGACTAGACTATATATTTTGATTTTGAAGACTTCGACACCTGACGTGGAATCGCAACAATCTATAAGAAATAATTAAGTTCATCCATAACTAAAGTTATTGAGCGTGATATTAAATAGGGTACTTCCCGAGTTATGATATTTGGCACGAAGTGAACAACAGTACGAATAAAGGAAATAATCAAGGGAGGTATCACATGAAATGGCTCTGGCTAGGCTAAACCTGAGTTTCAAAAAAAAAAGTTCGAAACCTCCAATTTTTGTACGGAACCCTCGGTAGGGAAGCCCGACTCGCGCTTGACCGATTTTTTTAACTCCTTCGTGTAATATTAACCCTAGATAGATAACCATATTTCACTGTACACTAAAGATAATAATAACCATACGTCGATTCAACGTGCGAATGTTTGAGTGAGCATATTTTGGATTATGTATATCCTAGGTTTATGAATATGATAGTATATCTTAATATATGTAATTGTGTTCTGAATAAATAAAAAACATTAGAGTTTATTTGTATTTCTATTAGAAAAAATAAAAAAAGAACAAAAGGAGGACTTCTTACTTTATAAAACTTGAACATTTAGGAATCTCTCCGTCAGTTTTATAATTTGAGACATAAACTTTTTAAAATCATTTTTTTATAAACTATATAATATAAGAAACCTAATTAAATATATTTTTTTATTAATTTTCGTCTCAAAGACACTTAGGTCAGGTGCTGGACTTGTGCTCTCCACAAATGGGATTTTTACAGTTGCCGCACATAGCTTTGTCATCCTTCTAATTTTTGATGGACAAAAGGCACAATATTTTCTTTTCTTTAGCTCAGATACACCTTCGAGTTCTGTGGGAGGTGGCTTTTACATCAGGGTTTTCAATCTTCAGCTGGATTTCTGCGTTAGTCCATTTTGTTATCTCCTCAATTACAATGTCATCAGTAATAAATGTACTAAATCATTCTAAAAGCTCATAAGGGCATTTATTCGTCCGAGTGGGACCCTTTGACGTCCATATAATATTAGCAGATGATATTCTTCCACTTGTTCTGCCTTTAGTGGCTGTCCAACGATGATCGTTTTGCCTCGAAGAGTTTGACGCTGCAGCATGACAATCGGCATACTTGCCGAAGCACTTTCAGGAGTTTCAGGGTCATTTTCAGACACATCTTCAGTATGCAACGTGTTTACTACTGATGGACCACTCATCTCATAGTCTACAGCATCACTCTGTACTTCATCTTTTAATAAATTGTCTTCAGTTTCACTGTCCAACCCCTGAATCTCTGCATCGGTCGTTTAATGTAACAACCGACTGATTTTTGCATCTTTTATACGATTATGTGACGATATGATGTTTTGTTTTGTCGTGAGCTGTAACAGGTAAAAAAAATATGTACATTTATTCATTTATTCTGAAAAAAGTCGCAATAACACATTTTCCTACAAATCTAAAAACTAACACTAAAGATAACCATACGTCATTTCGACGTAAGGTAGGTAGATATTGACGAAAGTATTGCACTTACCGGAGGGATACGGGTGTGTCCTGCAAGCTCCGACGGCCAAATGAGTTGACAGGAACGGCCAGTTTAGTGACGCGAAAAACAAACGAGTTATATCAATTTTTCAAAATCGAGTACGTCGATTCGACGTAGGTTATCTATCTAGGGTTAACAAAGTGTCTTTTGTACAACGTGACATTAATAAAGTGTATTTTGTACTCAACTAACACGTTCGAAACGACATAAGTAACTAAAGAACTACTTAAATGGTTGTTAAATGTTTATTTTGTTATAAATAATTTTCTTATAAGACAAAATATACGATTCCACTACTTAACATTATTTCTGTATGAATACACTAAAAGTGAAGATATTTAACTTTAGATTCGTGATTTAATTTATAGACGAAAATCAAAATTTAGTTTATTCATTACAAATCCCGAACCAACAATTAAAATAGTAATATGGCAATACAGAGTAAATAAATCGTGGAAAATCCCTTACATTTACGCCATGAATCAAAAGCTGCAAGTGTCAAATGTCAAATCAAAATAATTTCAATCCTGAAATTATACGGAGACGTAGTTTCCAAATTATTTTAATGAACTAACTGATATTTATTTCAATAGAAAAGTGCCTTATCTTTTTAATAATTTTAAATATTATCTACAGTTGCACAATATTTGCAATATCATCACTGGTCTATTATTTTTGTGTCGCAAAAAAGTTGAATTATGAATGAAGGTGACGAAAACTTAATCATGGCTCTGGAAAGGTCTCAACTCGAATTGAGTCAAGAATTACCAGAGAACAACAACGTTCCACCACCACTTTCTCCAGTACAAGTACAACAAGAATATTTTGAAAATCTACCTGAATGCGATTGGGTAAAGTGAGTATTACTTAATTATTAATTAAATATTTACAATATGAATCTCAAATGTGAATATAATTAACCAAATCTCTGATTTTTATTAATATATTTTATTTGCAATCTATAAATGAAATATTTCTTCTTTACAGATATGAATTTAATAATAGGAGACATTTACTACAAAATGTTGCTTTTGCATTATATGGCAGTCCTAGTTCAGAAGGTGACATGTTTATTAACAATATTGAAAATTCAAATTTAGAAGGCTATACTTCAAGACAAAAGGAGAATGTTATCAAAATATATGAGAAAATATGTGAACAAAGTAAGATATAATCTTTCGATTTTGTAGTTAGAAAAAAATATTTTATAGTTAAAAAAAATACCATTGTTTGCATATATGCACATAATTATGTCAAGTATAAACAAAAAAATAATGCAATGCATACATTTACTGGTACTAAATTCACAATAGCTATAATATACACTTAAGTAACAAAAATTTTTCTATACATTAGGTAAATATGCCCAAAATGATACTGATATCTATTTGTCCGTTTTACTTGTTGTGTGTGCGAAACCACATCCTCTACCATTTTATCGGATTGAACCATCAGACTATTGGGTGGACTTACATCAAAGAAATGATATTATTATGTGGTATACAGCAGTCTTCTGTGTCAGAAAATGTATTCCTACTATGGTTGACGGTATGTTTTTATTTATTTATTTAGTTCTATGATAATTATGTATACTGAATTATTGAATGGATGGACATGGATTGAATTAATTTTCTTTTCAACACTCTAGTAATGTGACTAAGTGCAGCTCTGAGTTCCACCACGTAAAATTTAATAATTGATAGGAGCATAGGGAATAGAACGTCTCAACTAGGTTCCATCTGTCCACCCTGCAATTTGCTATATACAACATGAAACTAAAACAAAATTTAATCAAATATTTTGTCTGTTTCAGCCAAACCTTGCAAGGTGTTCATAGATGAAGATGCACGAGTATACCATGATTGGCAATCATACCTAACAAATAATAGATTACCAAAATGTGTTATAGTTGCACCAGAAAATGGTGAATATCAAGGAGTTTTGATTGAGGTATAATTTAAATGAACAATATTTATGTTTTTAACTATTATTGCCTTTCAACACAATATAACACAGTATGTCATTTGGTCAAATAGTGGAGAATAGAGTATCTTAACACTTGGCTCTCTTGGTGTCGGCTATATGAGGGATAAAATGTAAAGCTTCTTAATTAAATGTTAATTTTTCTTATAAACCTATAAACATACAGGTTTTGGGTACAATTTCCACTTGAAGAAATGAAATATTTAATATTTTCATTTCATTGCTCTGGTAACCAGACAAAATGTGTTGTGTTTCTCCACTCAATACACAATGCCTATAGAATTTGGTGGAAAGTGGGGAAGAGAAATGCCTTATCACCGAAGTTTCCAAATTCCTTTTGCCTATACTGTGTACAAGATAGTCAAGAAAGTTAAAAACAATGAAGAAAAATATATTATTTGTGGTGTGTAGTTCTACTACTCAACGCGCGATATCTCGAAAATTAGGCAAAAAGTAGATAACTAAGTGTCTTGACACTAGATTCCTTTAGCCTACTCTGCATACAGCAAGAATCAATAAAAAATTATTACCTTTCAGGGACAAGACACATGTTTGGTTAAGCTTACAGTGTCTCCAACACCCTCTCTAGGCCTCAAGGCCAGGGTCCTAAGTTCAGTGGATACGGCAAGCACAGTTGCCTCGCTGGGCGCAGTGGGAGTACTTGGGGTGGCAGCATTCACACCAGTGGGGCCGGCTGTATTGATAGGAGCAACGGTGGCCACTGTTGCTACGGGGATATATGGACTTGTTCGATCATCTTTGCATCTCCATGATAGGAGAGTGCATGAACAGGTGATTAAAATTTTAAAAAATAACCTATTTCTAATATTTGTGTCTTGACATTATTTATTAGCCTTTGCCTATTAAAATTTAAACTATTAAAATTTGTCTATATTTAAGTTATTAAATAAATTAAAAGGTAATTCTAAAAGTTACTGATCTTATCAGTTATATTTATATAACTAAAACACTTAAATAATAATAATGCACTGAAGTACTGTAGTACTTATTTCCAATGATAATGATGCATAATTTTTAATACATAATTACTATAAAATAACTACATTAACACTGAATTGTAATTAATTATCTTTTTTGATATCTCAGATTTTATTCCAGTGATGAGCTTCATTTTATCAAACTAGTGAAACAAATATAGTTCAACAAACATTCATCTGACTCAAAGTGAAATAATTTTATCCAAAATAACAATTTACATGTTTCTTTTGTTTGCAAATATAACTAGCATTGGTTCACGAGAATTAATGGCCCAACCTAAATAGAAATAACTCCGCAAGATTTTTTTTAAATCAATAATTAACAAATGATAATTATTAATTTGTAATAATGATATGATACTTTCGATGTATGATAGGAGTTAATATTTCAATGACTTGATCAAATTAAACCTACAACCAGTATAATGTCTATAGTTTCAAAGCACCATGGCAAAAAGTTGATATAGTCTCTGTTAGACAATTATAATTTTACCAATTTTATGATATCTTGAATAATGCTACTAAATTTATGAAATCTTTTCTTTAAGACAATTAGTCCCACTGATGCCGAAGCTCGAAACAGTTGGTTAAACATAGCTGCCTCCAGTGTGGGCCTGACCGCAGGTGCAGCGAGCACATTGTTGGCCAAATCTGCAGCAGCTGGAACTAATATTACTAAAGTAAGTTCTTTTTTTTTAATTCTTAGGTTTCTGTGTCTTAAAGGAAAAAATGAACTCACTTTTTTGTCTGTCTTGACTAGAATTTGGCAAGAATTGAGAACTTATAGTTATTGATACGAATAATTTGATGGACAATTCTGACTTGCAGTTGATCAGTTTTTTTACTAAAACTCATGCCATCTGATTTACTAGGATTTTTTTTTTTTATTCTTTCATTCTGCATTTCTTTTCTCCATAAACTATAACTGTGCCCAAATATATAATACTCTGTCTGCAATACTTTCATAAAAAAGGGTACAAAATTTTTGCTTCACATATTAATTATTTATAATATAAATTTCCATTATAGACTGGCCAAGCACTGGCGGCTTCAGTTGAAATTCTACGTCACGCCAACTTATTGACCGGCGGTGCAGGCGTTATCAACAGCTTAGTGCATATAATACTGAAGGTTTGTTTTAGTTAGTGCTAGCTATTTTGTCTAATTTGAGAAAAGCAATAAATGAATTGTTTTGTCATTCATGGGAAATTAAAAAAAACAAACCTCATTATAATTACTGCCAACCAGTTGTCTCACTTATATATTTTTATTTATTAATTTTATTCAGTAATTATTTGAAATCTGAGAAAATGGGTATAAAGTATTTACTGTAAAATGAACATGGGGACAGATACATATATATTTTAATTTTGGTGAACAATTAACACATAACTAAATTAATAATATAAGTAATGTGTTCTAATATAAAAGAATTCTAGATTTCATATTCATGAATTTAAATTAATTCTCCATATTGACAGTATCGCAAACATGGTGAGACACCTTCAACTCTGGAGCTATTCCAGTTCTCGGCTGCAACATTGTTCTTCTGTCAAGCTGCCTTCTCTAACAGAACTGCTCAACAGATTATTGAAGATGCTCAGGCCAGTACTATAAACGAATATAGGAGCACATTGAGGAGTAATCGCCATCGGTAAGATATATATATTTATTTTTCACACTGCTTCCCGCACATAGCAGGGTCTTGTGTTGTGTAGCCACAACAACCTTATTTATCTTTCATAAATTGATACTGTAATATGGTAACGGTTATATTTTATAGTTGTTAATCCTTATTCTTTCTAAAAGTTTGCTCATACTTTTCTGTGAATATATATTGACAAATGAAGAATTAATCTTAAATTAAATAAGGATAAATAATCAGTTTCACGCTGTATCCCGCAGAGGGAAGCCCACACCCCACACCCCACAGCAGGCAGAGGGAACCTCGTGTTAAGATACTCCGTTCCCCTCATGTTAAGATACACATTCACAAAGAAATGGAAATATAAATTGAAATAAATATTTAATTTCCTCGAGTGGGGATCAAACCCACAATCAGTCGCGTTATCAGTCACACTTTGTGTTTCTGCGGAAAACTAAACTATTAATAAATTAACCATACTTTCAGCAAAATATTCGACAAAATAAACGCTGAAACGCGCAGAATACAAGGCACCGTGCTCGGCAACACTGAAGTCATAAAAGGCATAAAGAACATAGTAAATAAAGATCAATTTTTCGCGGATGCCCTAAGAATTAACAAGGATATAAATCAACATAAACTCAGGATATCCATGACTGCTGACGGTCAGGTCAATTTGAATGCTGTTCATAAATTTAATCCATCTGATTTATATGCCATGGGCCCTGAGGGTAGATCAGATCTGTTTACATCAATTGGACCGGCTGCCGTTTCTTCTAGGAATGTTCCTACAAGAGTTTTACCAACATCCATAGCCAATTATAATAATATTGATCAAGAAGAAACTGGTATACTAGTTGGTATACATCCAGGAGAAATAATAAGAATAGGCAGTCTGTTGTTAAGAGTGAGCGCTTCTGGCGCTGAAAACATCGCTTTATTGCTTGAAAACCTGAGCCAAGAAGTTCATGCTAATTTGATGACTGTAGCGTTTAATATTTTAAGCGCTCTACTACCCGATGAAATAGCTAGATTGAGGCTTTTTAGTCTAGAACAAGACTTGGTAGAACAGATTGTAACGTTTCTATTTAATTATATGAAACACAATAGGCCGCTGGGTGATTGTCGCGATACAGATAACGGTATAATAGTTATTTTAAAAGAGTTTTTCCAAGATGGCCGCGTTAGGCAAGATACGATTTTGCAGTTTAAGCAGAAATTTTTAGATTTTATCGATTCAGAGCTAGATAAGAGGCGTAATTTATATCCTAATAAGGTGCGTGCGATATGTGAACAATGTCAAGGTGTTAGATTTGTATTGTAAATTTTCGTTCTCTTTGAAAATAATTCAAAATGTCAATAGAAATATTACTAGGGTTATTTTGATTCAGTATGATTTTATAATTAAAATAGTGAGTAATTAATGTTTTAAACATAGTAATCGTACCTAATAACTATTTAAATATATGTGTTTATTTATTGAAGAAATATTTAAAGAGACGTCTTCAATTGTTTTTTTTTAATATTCAGCTATTCTATTGTTCACCAATAGTTCCTTTTTTTTAATAAAAAAATACAATAAGCGACTAATAATACGTCATATTAAATAATATTCTTCCAATTATTGTATTAATTATCTAAATAAATTTAAACCATATAAATATTAACAAATTATTTACATTTTTCTATATTATTTTACTAATTAGGAATAAGGAAATATGCTTTTGAAATTTGAATTAAAATGTTTGCACTTATTATTGAATTTGCAATTATAAAAAATGTTATTATTAGTTATTAATATTTTTACTAATGATTTTTATTTAAATTGTCCGGGATTTTATTGTAAAAGTTTTGACTTTTGAATATGGGTAGGGTATCTACTTAGTTTTTAGAATTTGAATGATACTTAAAATATACACTTATACAAATGCTGTGTACCATTAAAATTATCAGAAACATATCAAAAACACATATTTTATATATTTGAATGTAATGTAATTAGAAAATTAAAATAATTGAATTACACACAGGCATCTTAATATGTCTACAGTGCTTTATTTGACTAGACCAGTCTGTTATTTTTTTTAAATACATCAATCAGTACAAATAAAAAATATATAGCTTAATTATATAGAAATAATAATTTTTATATTTCTCAAAAATTATTTAAGAGCTTCGTTTATTAAAACAATGCGTAGGTAAAGTTAGCTGCACTGTGATATTTTAAAATGAGATATGAATAAAGATTCTAAATATACCAAACATATTGTGCCTTTTCAATGCACTTATTCCTATTTAGAAGCTTTATATAGTTATAGGGTCCGAAGCAAAAATTGTGTATATTATATTATATTTCTATATTATTATGTAATAATAAAGAATATTACAATTATTATAATTTGTTTTATTTACTTTCATTTTTTAAAATATTTGTGGTATTCCTTAGATATATTTTTTTCAATTGTATAGGAAATTACATTTTTAATTTCTAGTGCTGGTGACAAGATAAAGCGCGACGCTTAGTTCCGCCACTCAACACGTGAATACTTGGGGGGGGGGAATGAGGATCGGAGTGTCTTAACAATAGATTCTCTGCGAAATGCGTGACACAGCATAAAACTAAAAACTGTTGAATTTTTTTAATATTTTATATGTAATTTTTTTTAATTTTATAGTATAGGTTTTTTTGCATAGTATTACTACTACTTTTTTTCTGCAAAAAAACCTAGCTAAAGCTGTAAAGATGTCATGAATGTAAATACATGTAAAATAAAATTTATACGTTTTAATTTTAATAATGAAAATACCTTTTGTTATTATTTTAGGTCCTATTTTGAAACCATATTTCAGCAGTTCTAGATTGTTTTGCCAACATCCTGCTTTTACTGTTAGTGTTCCTTATACTTACGTTTACAGTGCTCTAGGAGTGGTGCGTGTATTCTGTTTTAGCCTGAATATATATAAAATAAGAAACCCAGTCTGGTTTTGATGAAACTACTATAATTAAATTAACGTTTTTATAATACGTATAGTTTATAATAATAAAAAATAAAATAATATAAAGTTAAAACTTCAATTTAAAAGTAAAATTAAAAAAAAAATTTTATTATTTAAATTATTCAATGTTTACATAGAACTTATTGCAGTTTATAAATGTCCATAAGTTCATACATAATCTTGGTAAGCTGCCTCTTTCCATCGAGCTATCAGAGGAATGCCATAAGAATAATCGGAATAAAATAATTGCACATGATCTC
>HE670515.1:0-32569 GCA_000313835.2 Heliconius melpomene melpomene | reverse complement strand
AGATTTTATCGATTCAGAGCTAGATAAGAGGCGTAATTTATATCCTAATAAGGTGCGTGCGATATGTGAACAATGTCAAGGTGTTAGATTTGTATTGTAAATTTTCGTTCTCTTTGAAAATAATTCAAAATGTCAATAGAAATATTACTAGGGTTATTTTGATTCAGTATGATTTTATAATTAAAATAGTGAGTAATTAATGTTTTAAACATAGTAATCGTACCTAATAACTATTTAAATATATATGTTTATTTATTGAAGAAATATTTAAAGAGACGTCTTTACTATTATTTCGATTTCAATTGTTTTTTTTAATATTTAGCTATTCTATTGTTCACCAATAGTTTCTTTTTTTTAATAAAAAAATACAATAAGCGACTAATAATAGGTCATATTAAATAATATTCTTCAAATTATTGTATTATAATATCAACCAAATATTAACAAATTATTTACATTTTTCTACTTTATTTTAATAATTAGGAATAAGGAAATATGCTTATGAAATATGAATTATAATGTTTGCACTTATTAGTGTATTTGCAATTATAAAAAATGTTATTATTAGTTATTAATATTTTTACTACAGATTTTTATTTAAATTGTACGGGATTTTATTGGAAAAGTTTTTCCTTTTGAATATGGGTAGGGTATCTACTTAGTTTTTAGAATTTGAATGATACTTAAAATATACACTTATACAGATGCTAGGTACCATTAAAATTATCAGAAACATATCAAATCCACATATTATATATATTTGAATGTAATGTAATTAGAAAATTAAATTGAATTACACATAGGCATTTTAATATGTCTACAGTGCTTTATTTGACTAGACCAGTCTGTTGTTTATTTAAAATACATCAAAATACAATATAGTATAATAAAAAATATATAGCTTAATTATATAGATATAATAATTATTATATTTCTCAAAAATCATTTAAGAGCTTCGTTTATTAAAACAATATATAAGAAAAAAATTAAAAAAACAGTTAAAAAGATATGTTTACAATGGCGGGCTTATTTCTGAAAGAAATCTCTTCCAGCCAACCTATGGAAGTGGATGAGTGCCAAACAGCGGAATAACAACACAGTGCAATCAAAAAAAATGCGTAGGTAATGTTAGCAGCACTGTGATATTTTAAAATAAGATATGAATAAAGATTCTAAATATACCAAACATATTGTGCCTTTTGAATGGACTTATTCCTATTTAGAAGCTTTATATAGTTATAGGGTCCGAAGCAAAAATTGTTTATATTATATTATATTTCTATATTATTATGTAATAATAAAGAATATTACAATTATTATAATTTGTTTTATTTATTTTCATTTTTTAAAATATTTGTGGTATTCCTTAGATATATTTTTTTCAATTGTATAGGAAATTACATTTTTAATTTCTAGTGCTGGTGACAAGATAAAGCGCGACGCTTAGTTCCCCCACTCAACACGTGAATACTTGGGGAGGAAATGAGGAACGGAGTGTCTTAACACTAAATTCTCTGCGAAATGCGTGACACAGCATAAAACTAAAAACTGCTGATTTTTTTTTATATTTTATATGTAATTTTTTTTATTTTATAGTATAGGTTTTTAAAATCCTAGCTAAAGCTGTAAAGATTTTAATAAAAAAAATGACGTTTGCATTTTTTATCTAGGGTTAGTTACTATAATAATCCAAGATGTCATGAATGTAAATACATGTAAAATAAAATTTATACGTTTTAATTTTAATAATGAAAATACCTTTTATTATTATTTTAGGTCCTCTTTTGAAACCATATTTCAGCAGTTCTAGATTGTTTTGCCAACATCCTGCTTTTACTGTTAGTGTTCCTTATACTTACGTTTACAGTGCTCTAGGAGTGGTGCGTGTATTCTGTTTTAGCCTGAATATATATAAAATAAGAAACCCAGTCTTGGTTTTGATGAAACTACTATAATTAAATTAACGCTTTTATAATACGTATAGTTTATAATAATAAAAAATAAAATAATATAAAGTTAAAACTTCAATTTAAAAGTAAAATTAAAAAGAAAATTTTATTATTTAAATTATTCAATGTTTACATAGAACTTATTGCAGTTTATAAATGTCCATAAGTTCATTCATAATCTTGGTAAGCTGCCTCTTTCCATCGAGCTATCAGAGGAATGCCATAAGGATAATTGGAATAATATAATTGCACATGATCTCAAAATAATTGCCATTTCTATAGGATTTTTTCAATACAGTTGTCTTCTGGCTGGATGTGTTACCGTGAGATTTGACTTTGTTAACGTTTTAAACTATCTAATATATTTGTTATTTATTTTGGAAAATATTTTTAGGGCGTGGGGCTCTAGTAACTGTAACATGAGGTTTGTGGGTTCGATTCTCACTCAGGGGAACACGCAATACCTCCAAAATTCGGCGGAAAATGATACACGGAGTATCTTAGCACTAGGTCTGCTTAGCTATATATGAAATATAGCGTGAACTCGAAAAAAATATTTCTACCCTCAGATTTACGATTACCTATTTACATAACAACCAATGATTTGTTTCTGTTTCAATTGATGTTCAATAACGAATAAGCAAAAATAAAAAAAAAGTTTATTTAATACTTTTATCGATAAATAATATAAATATGAAAAATTTTCAGGAAAACCCCTCGCTTTTTCTCCCTTATTTGGCAGGCCAGTTAATCATCGTGTGTTTGAAGGCGTTCAATGCATTGTATTTGTTACTTCAAATCGATTTAAAAAGTTTAAGCAATTTTGTTCAGAAATTTACTGCGATTATTATAATGACGTTCAATTGGTTACAGGGATTTTGTGTATTCAGAAAACACTTGTGTATATGTGATCTTTAAATAATATACCAAATAAATAATATATAATATGCGTTTTACTCTTATTTGCACTGGTAGAGTTTAACAGTAATACTATAAATAAGTATTTTATAATTTATGAATATATATTTTAATATAATATATTTTTTTGTTATAAATTTTAAGTCGAAAACCATTTTTGCAGATTAGCTGAAAAATATTGTAGAGATTGTAGCAATTTACGGAACTTCAGACTTTGGTTGACTTGAATACAATATACTTACCTATATAGATATATAAAAAAACTTTTATATTCCCTTGAACCCCTGAAAACGTCCTAGCAATGTAGCCAGAAAGAAAGGAGCATCAAACATTACCTGCATTCAAATCAATCATCCATCACATTTTCTAATTACGGTCCTAT
Source organism: Heliconius melpomene melpomene (assembly GCA_000313835.2). Taxonomy (NCBI): domain Eukaryota; kingdom Metazoa; phylum Arthropoda; class Insecta; order Lepidoptera; family Nymphalidae; genus Heliconius; species Heliconius melpomene. The sequence goes on along the minus strand of HE670515.1, from coordinate 29,320 downwards.
TTATGGTCCATTAATGGTCGATGCCTCCGTTTACATTCCACGTCGCTATTCGTAGCTCCGTCCTCTACTACCGTTCTGGACAAGGCGTGTTGGGTGGCGGTCCCCAACGCTGCAGTGGTTGCCACGATACACCAATAGAGACGCATTGGTGCGCTCGGGCATATAATTCTTGTTGTGGATTGAATGTAGTCCTATGCTTGGTCATGTAACGGCAACCAAGACAAAATTCCGCACTAAATCTTATTTAATCTATATTATATTTTAATTAAGTACTAACTGACATAAGTCAAAAATTTTAAAAAGTGAATAACGCCAAACGCCAGTGGCCATCAAGCGTTACTGTTATATGTTACAATGTTATAATATTATTTAACCTCGCTGCCCACGCTTCATACAGCTTTCATGGAATAAACAAAATAGATTTTTTTTTATTACATTTTCTATAGACTTCACATAAAGAGGCATTTGGAGACATGGAAACAGAAAGCGATTCACATTTACTTGAAAGCATAAGACGTAAGCATGAGAATAATACGAATATGGTGAGTATATAACACTAACAGCTTCTTCTTCTCTACTTCTTCAGATTATTAGAATTAGGTATTTAGCCTGTTTATTTAATATAGAAAGTAATAGTTTATGGATGGCGCCGAAATAGTTTATGTAGTGATATATTGCCAAAATGTGCCTGTAAGATAAGCTCATTAAAATAAATTGTATTAAGAATATCTCCAAATCCATTTATTTAAATACAGTATTATTTGATAATGCTATGTGCATTAGCCGCCTTACTAATGCTGCATATTATAAACGACATTTTGTTTTAAGTAAACATTGCAGCATTACTTCTAGTGGCGCTTCTAATTCTAAAACTGTAAAAAGTAACGAATATAATGTTAAACTAAACAAAAATTATTCTAACTTCCAATTTCTATAGTAGCAAACAATAGCAATAGTAATATCCCCATCAAGACACATTCGTTCATTTCTTTCCTTCATAAGGTATACTTAGTTGATAAGCGAAACGCCGTATTTTACCTCGTTACCAGAGCAAGCAAATGAAAATATTAAATATTCCTCCGAGTTGGAATCGAACCCACCAACATCGTTTTTACAGTCATACGCTTCGGTCCTGCACCACGAAGACCTCAAAGAGACAGTATAATGTAGACGATTTAAGTAAAATATTTTTAGGCTCCATCGGCAAGCATTGAAAACAATGATTGTATCCGTGTTAAATTACGAGCGCTCCTCGTAGCTCTGTTGGGGCTGTCGATGTCAGCTTGTGCCTTCGCGTCACAGCCTACGGAACTGGAGCTGGACGATGACGAAGTGAACCAACGACTTAGCAATGTTAGCTTTGCCAGACGGTAAATTGTTTTCATTAAAATAAATAATAACTCTTCTTACGAAATAAACAAAAATAATCTTTTAGTTTCTAAAGGTAGTGTAGGTCATATGATAAAATGTTTACATATAAATTAAGTCAACTTTCAGTTAAATTGTAATCCTAATCTTGTAGTATTATAAATTTTACATTTTAAAGAAGTCTAAGCTTAAGAATTATTACAGACGATTTTATTATCAGACTAAAAATTGTTAATGTATGTAAAAACAGTTTTTCAGTTGTTCATTGATATGCAAAATATGAGTAATTTTTTATATAGGTAGATCTAAAAAGAAGACTAAATAAGGAGTAAGTGCTGACATAATTTTAGGAAGTGTAGGTACTAGTATCAGTTACAACAATTTTTTCAATTTCGTCCACTAATGAAATTTTAGTGGCCATTTCAATTTACATATTTATTTTTCTGTTAATTAATTGTCTCTTCGCAGAATAACGAAACCTACTATCCGACTGGTGATGGGCTACGGAAAACTCAGTGCCTTTGTGACTGCCTCTACTTCCTTACTGCTTCTCGTGGCTGTCATGTCAAAGGTAGGTTCGAAGAAATATTATAGATTCCGACTGTTAATCCTATAGAACCATATGGCGTTTTTTTTTAGTTTTGAGCCGGGTTTTTTATTTTTAATATTTCATCCATGTTTTAAGACGTTACTGCGTAGAATTATCATAGATTTTACAGATAACAATATTTAAAAAAAACTGGAAATTAATAGATAGTAAAGATCTCTACATTATAATTATCAGGGAAATGGCGTAGGATATAAACATCCAATAAGTGTTTTCCATACAACGTGACATTGGCGAAATGAATTGTGCTCAACTGGCACGCTCGAAACGCCATATATCAAGAATTCAATTCAATTCAACATCTAATAAGTTAAATAAAATGTATTCACTTGTAGCAGAGAAACTCTAGTTTTAAAGCACTCCATTTGTCTACGACTAAATTTAAGACATCGCGTTTACAACCTTTATGGCATAGAATTTAATAAAACAATATAATGAGACCATCTTGGCGCAGGTGCACAAGCTGACTTTAACGCAACGATTGTGGGTTCGATCCCCACTCGGGGGTATGAATTGTTATTTATAAATATTTTCATGTCCAGTCCAGTTCCACCTCTCAACACGCAATGCCTCGAAAATTCGGCGGAAGATGAGGAAAAGAGTCTCCTAACACTACGTTCCACTCTGCCCACCCTGCTATATGCGAGATATAGCATGAAGCGTAAAAAGAATATATATTTCTAGCAATCCTGGTGGCGTCGAGGTGCTAGATGGCTTGTATTGCCGGCATTACTTGTTACCGCTTTGGAAATAGCTTCTGACACGAGTGACGCGCTCTTAGCTGCCATACTGCGAGGATCCGCTGAACCGGCGCTGCTGGCTACACAAATAATAGCCGCGTGTTTTATGATCACAATTGAAATTCTAGTTTGGTTTGTATAAGCGAAAGTCAATCCTTTGCCCACTTTCCACCGAATTTTCTCTATTTATTGAAGTGTAGAGTGTATTCTCAATTTTAAGCAAATGTATATTGGTGTTAGATTTTGCTCTTACCGTATTACAATACTTACTATGAATTAAGAAAATTTTGGTGGTTTCTTTTCTGGATGTGTAAAGTTTTAAATATTAAATTGTTACAGGTATTTCATAGCAAAGTTCTTTGAACACAACCAACCTACAAATATAGTAGAAGTCAAGAAAGAGACTCGAGTAAAACCTATGATTCCAAACATTCAATAGAAAGATATCAAATTATTGCAGATTCCTTTAGAAATACATTTCTTCAAACATGAAAAGTGCTATTGTTATTGTTTGTAATATTTAGATTTCATTTTAATATTTAGGTTACATGAAAAAATTTAGTTGCTGGTGAGACCAAATTCTTAAAAATAAAAATGCAAGAAACAATACTTGTTTATTGTTTCAACTTCTGAGATCGATGTGGAGAGCGATCTGGAGATGCCGTTTTAATAATCTATGAATGAAGCAGCATCTTAAGATCGTAGATTACGTTTCATTATAAACAGTTTTAATAAATATATTCCTCATTATACTCTACATAGGTAGAGGCTCGAAGATTTCAAAATAATGAAGCATATTAGAAGTTTTTATAAGTATTTAATATATTTCACAACTATACAAAAGCAACACTCGATAATTTTGCAGTTACAAGTAACACTAACACGTTAAGTAAAATTATGATGAAGCCCTACTTACACAACATTATAAATAATACGAATACTCTCACAATAAACATCATCTCTCAAAAATCTAGAACATTGGTTGAGAAGTGTATTTTTTATGGTATATTTGGGATCTAGTCTGTGACAAGCAGAAATAAACAATTGAGCGAGGAACGGATGATGTCTGGATACAGCCGCTACAAAACTACCTTCAGGACTTAACAATAGATAATTCAATTTTTGCTTCTTGCGATCAGGATATTCTGGTACGGAATTTATTAGGCCTTGTTGCACAAGATAATTTGGTCCAGTTTCATCAGAAAATCCTGATAGATCATAAAAGAATAAAACTTGAGGCATTTCCATATTTGACGTATTCTTCAATTTTGAATCATATCCCATCATATAGTCTATGGTGTTATTAGACATTTTGTTTTTAATCAAGCTTTCTGATTTTTCAGTTATATTATTTTTTTCCTTATTTATTGTAATGTTGGACATTTTTAATATATTTGTATCATTATTCAAAAGTGTGTTATTATTGTTCATGTGATTCAATTCATTGTTGGTTAAAATTGGTACATGTCGCTTATTACGTTGAGATTTAACTTGAAAACTATCATCTGGAAACTTTACATCTTTTGTGGTATCTATATTTAAAAATGCAGATGTTTGGTTCAATATATGATTTACGAATTCTAGAAACATCGAAAATATTTCATTTTCTTCATCTTTATCAAAAGAGTTTAAAACTGTTGCATATTTATTTGTTTCGATTCCATTGCTGTGCTGCTTTAATATTGCATCAACCCTACGGTCTAGCTCCTGGTTACTGTTATATTGATTATTAAAGGTAACAAGGTCAAAACCAACTCCGCCATTTTGCCAAATTTCATATACTCTAGCATAAAATGTTAAATATCTCGCAGGAATCATTCTCCATCCATGTCTCAGTGGTGTCATTCCCATATACTTGCTCAAATACAGTACACTAACATTAACATTTTGAAACCTACGCTGAAAAATCCTTATTTCGCGATTATTATTCTGTGTCAAAACTGTATTAAAAGATCCAGCCATACGAGGAACCAATCTTTTCATTAAATTCGGTTGCCATGAACTTTGGACTGGCATATGCCATGCATCATCAATTAAAAAGGTAATGTGAAAATTTAGTAATGGATATTTGGTTGCCATAAAGGAAAGGTATTCAGAATATATTGAAAAAGGCACAAAGTCCTGTGAAATAATATTATGGTAGTATACATTGCTGGCCGGCTTCGTGTCGTTACAGCGTACAACTATGACAGGATGTCGTCTATAAGCGCTCATGCCCAAAGCATAAAACACCACAAATGATATTGCTAATAGCACTATAGTCATCCAGCAGGTGGAAATTACTTCTGTAACAAAAAATATTTGTAGTTACCATAAATCTGAAGAATTTTTAACAATATTCTCATTTTTTAATATTTATGGAAACGTTTCACGTTATGCAGTTGCAGACAGCAGACTGGTCATCATAGCTATTAAATTTATTACTTTTTTTTGCCATATTCCTTTAATTTAGAGGCATTGTATTATTAGTACCAGAGTCTATTTATATTTCTTTTAATGACACAGAAAATGTATATTTTAGGTAAAAACTTTCCCTTGGCTTGGATTTAAAACCACAGAAGTGCAAGTGTCAAATGTGCCCCAATGTGACACCGTTACATAAACTTTTTATACTTAACTAACCAGGCCAACGTTTAAACCAGGATTGCTTGGGAGTGCATGTGACGTTCCATCCTGTAGGCACGGGAGTAACCGGGTTCTGAGTTTTACTGTCTCCACCACCACAATCCACTTTCAGTAAGGGATATTGTTCGTCTCGTTTAATTTGCGGATTGAAATCTGCCATTTTAGGATTCTGAAATTAAGTAAATTAATGACATCGAAATATATTAAAATCATAATTTTTTTGGATACAAAATAATTGTTTAAGAAATAAGTATAGACTTACTTTTAGATTGCATTAAAAAATCTTGGTGATTATTCCTTCATATACGTTTGTAAAATGCTTGTAATATTTGACAACAAATTTGGTTGTTCTCTTTTTGAAACTGGACTACTTAGTGTACAATATTTTTTATCGTGTCTAATCTTAAACAAGTAATATAAAACCTACTTAGTTAGAACTATTTTTTGCTATGTATGTGCTAGTAATAATTTTGCTTTTCCACCTAATAGATTAATATTTATTTTATATGTACAGATAATATGTATACACTGTACATAATCTGTACAAAATAATAAAAAGAGTGTATTTGTGCATAAAATATATTAATGAAAAATAATTAAGGCAGATGATAAAACACTAAGAAATAGGGTTTCGAAATTTTATCTATTGGGTCACGTACAGCTTCGGAAATATTAGACATGTTCGAATAAGACTTTTTCCTGTTGATAAATAAAAATCACTGTTAATTGAGGCCATCCTACCGAACGAGACGAATTGGGAATGAGTATTCAGATGAAAACCGGATATCAGAGTGCTTTAGCACTAGATTTTCTTATTTATCACCTATAGATGATAGTAGTAGATCAATTGTTATGAAGTTCACGCAAACGAAGTGACGGGCCGCAACTAGTTTCAAATAAAAGTCTTATATTTCGTAAATACATGCACAACAAAATTTCGATTGAACTTGTATTAGGTACTTTAGAGTACAATATGACGCCAGTACATACTGTACGTGAGACGAATTTTTGTTGAATCAACATAATTAATGTGGAAAGTAAAAACGTGCTAAACATCGTGAATATCTTAATCGCAATATGAAAAGTATATCAGTTGAAAAGTATATTTATGAACTGCTGGTAGAAGTTAGGCTAAAAAATAATTAAAAGTTTCTTGTTTTTTTATATTTATATAATTCAGGTATGTTAAATTTTAATTACATATTTTAAAACGGATTAATATTATACAGTAGTTAAAGAAGTTTTTTTTCTGTGTACAGGTGATTCGAACTTTTTCTTGGAACAATTTATAAAATATCTGTCAAAATCTACTCATAACAAAAATAAAATTGACATTATTTTCAAAATATATATAAATCTAAATTAGATTTAATAAAATATATTAAATCTTTCACAAGTTAAAAAATATGTAGTTATGAGTAAATTTCACGAGGAATACCACCCATTACTGCAAGACGAAGAATCACATATCTGTCATACAAGTCCAAAATTCCAACGACGCTTTCGTTGTGGAAGCTCAGGTCGTGCTCGAGCCCAAGCAAAAGGAGCAGCTTATATTATTACACGCTGGCCAGGTGAGTCCATATAAAATAAGTCGTATTTAAAATATATATTTGCTCTTCTACTTTTTCCACTAAAGGCTTTAAATTATAACTTAATAATTAATAATAATCTTTTTGACAATTTTTGAAAAGATAAAGTTAATTTCTTGATTATAGCTTATAAAATATGATATAATGCAATGTTAAAAAAATATTATACGTGCAAAGTAACTTACACTAATTTATTATTTTCTTTTACTCTTTTTATTTATCTTATAGAATATTATGTTTTTCTGAAGCTGTATTATTTATACTTTATCCAATAAATGTATCTGTAAGTAAAATAATATTTTTAATATGTTTATTTTTATTTTCAGATCATCTTTCAAAATTATTAGCTTATTGGTGGATAGGACTAGGCATGATAGCGTTACTCATTTTTATAATTTATAATTGTATCTTAGCTATCGCTATAATCCCAGCAGCTCCTTTAAAACCCTTAAATATTTTAAACAGGCATTTTAACGTACAGAATATTTCACATGATAAATTTCCCGAACGTACAGTATATATGCATGTTCTTGTGAATAGCTACGAAGAAATAAGTTTTAAAGATTATTTGCCATATGTAGAGACATTTTCAAAAAAATATACAAACTTTACTTACAATTTTGTTGTACTAATCAATGATGCGTCAAAATATAATATTGAAGATTACAGTGACGAATTAAAGAATGAATTGGCGTTAGGTTCTTTATGGGATGAGAAACAACATAATGACAGGCAAATGCATAGAAAACCCGCTGTTCAAGTTGTTTCCTTAAGTAAATATATGGATGGATCCCCATTAAAAAAATATTGGCGGGACTTGCCGATAGAATATATTGGGTTTTTAAGCCGATGCATTGCAATTTGGAATAAAGGAGGCATTGCTCTAAATCCTATTATATTAACTCCAAAATCGCCTAATCCTATTTATATCGAAAAACTAGAAGAAATCCTTGGTGGTGCTAAAGTAAATGTATCTAATTCTCGTCAAATAATATTTAAAGAACCCACGAGAACAGTCAATAATATTCAAGATATAATAAATAATCTAGAAAATGAAGCTGATATTGATAATTTTGAAGCAAACATGGTTGAAGCAGAAAATAAACAAAAGTCATACATGGAAAAAAGGTCCCATAAACACAAAAGCAAAAGAAATACAAAATTAAATGACACAAAGGACAATTTTATTTCAACAAAAAAATATATCAGTCAACAAAATAGGTTAAAGGACTTAGTTAATCTTAAGAACGCCAATGAATCTTATCACATACCAAATAATAAGAGTTATTATACAAACTTGTATGCAACCACAAGAGTACCTGATTACAATGATGATGATAAGCAAAATCTTCTGCCTATGTTCTTGAAATTTCTCTTCAGTAGAAATTCTAGCGAAAACTCAAATAACAGTTTGGGAGTGGATAAAAATGTCACAGAAAATATGAGGTTCCCTGCCCAAAAATTAATTACAGTTCCGCAAACTTACAACGTAAAAAATGAATTTAACTCAAATAATTTTACAGAAACGTCTTTGATACAAAATTTGATTAAAGAAGATAATATCCAGAAAAAATCCAAAAGAAATGCTGCTACGTTAACCATTGATTTGGATGGGAATTTGATAGCATCTGCAACACCTTGCCATGCGTTTATAGGAACAGTATTCAGTAACGTATTTCATCACACCGGTGACTCTTCATCTATTAAAGATTTTATTATTACAGAATTATCATTATTTTGTAAAGGTACTTTATCTTCATGTACAGGTGTCGATGTAATTTTATTATAAAAATATTTACATTTAAAAATTAATGAAGTTACTGCAATCAATAAAATATTAAAAAGTGTATTTATAGTTTTATGTTTTTACATGTGTATAAATAGATAATACAAATAAAAGAAAACAATTAATTTAAAAAATAATTTATTTTTTTCTTATTCTAATCAGTCGTGATCAAAATAATGTCATATAACAATATTTTGTTCACAAGTTACAAAGTTTTATTACTTATGGCAGCGGTATAAAAGTATTTCCGGCATAAACAACAGACTAGAATTAATTAAATGTACCTTATACTACTGTAATTAAAAGATAATCTAATATCTACAATTAGCATTACAATAAATCGATGATTAAAGGTTTCGTTGTAAGGCACGTTAAGAAGCAATATTATATTTTTCCAGCGGTACATCGTATCTGCTATTCCAGGGGTATGAAGACCTCTTGCAGTCTCTTACTTTTCTTATCGACTCGCACCTTCTACTAACTGTCCAGTAAACGTAACCTTTTGGGCATTTATAAACGAAGCCTCTTAGCTTGCCAGATTTCATTAATTCACATTTCAAAAAGGCCTCTGAGCATTCTTCTTGTATTTCAAATGGAAAATGGCCAGCGGAAGAACATGCCATAGTTTTTGTTGTTACAAAGATCTGGAAATAAAAGACATAATATATACCTAAATACAAATATAATTAAAGTGTCTGTCTGCGATTTGTCAAAATAACTGAATTTTGCAAGTGCTTATAATTATTTACCCGATACTAAAACACAATCTTTTTTTTTGTCTGTCAGTCTGTCTTTTAGTTTATCCAGGGTAACTTTCGAAACAGCGAAACTGATTTTTATATGATTTCACTGAAATATATGGTAGATTGTGGAGCTACGGGATGTACGTGGGAAAAACCGCCTTTCGTGCACACAAGTATGAGAATATGAAATAGATATGAAGTGACCAAAAAAATCTATTTAATACTTACGAACAATAAATATAAATACAAATATTTAAATTACCATTTTCTTACCAAATAACGAAACAATTTCCTTACATTTACTTAAATAATATGAAAAAATAATTGTAGCTATAAGTTCAAGTGGATGAAGCCTCGGGACGTCCACTAGTTAATAAAAATTTCAGGTAAAAATGTTGTCTTTAATATGTATAAAAACAAAGGAATAATATCTTAAGTAGAAACTTACCGGCTCATTGAACATGGAACCCAAGCGTTTAACTCTGTGTTTTTGTGCAATTTTACCATTACATTTTTTATCACTTTTCTCTTCTTCAACACATTGAATTTTTGATTCATCATATATAGTGTTATTTGGACAATTGAAAACCGTTACTTTTACTTCATGACTGTCGTTGTCTTCAACACACTGATAGAATAAATTACAATATTTAGGATGCCGTTTAAACGATGTAGGGCACACAAATAGAGATTGATCAGAATCGGTTTCTGGACATTCTTGTTGTGATGAGGATTCTGTCGTTGATTCCGTAGTTGTAGATTCCGATGTTGTACTTTGAACTTCAGTTATCTGAGAAATATTATCTTCCGTAGTTGACGGTTCAGTCGATGTATTAGTTTGTTCAGTCGTAGTTTGATCAGTTGATATTGATGTTAATTGAGTCGTTTCTGTGGTAGACTCTGTTGAAAGAGTTTCTTCAGTAGAATTAGTTTGCTCTGTGGTCGACTTTGTGGTTTGTTCCTGATTAGATTGCGTGGTTGTCTGTTCTGTGGTAGTGGCTTGGGTATCACTTGTTACAGATGCTTGAGTTGTAAGTTGTTCTGTCGTTGATAATTGTGTTGTAGATTGTTCAGTTGATGATGATTGTGTCGTTGATTGTTCACTTGATGATGATTGCGTCGTTAATTGTTCGGTTGACGATGATTGTGTCGTTGTTTGTTCGGTTGATGATGATTGTGTCGTTGATTGTTCGCTGGACGACGATTGTGTCGTTGTTTGTTCACTTGACGATGATTGTGTGGTTGATTGCTCACTTGACGATATTTCTGTTGATGTTGGTTGTGTGGTCACTTCAGTTGTAGATGATTGTGTAGTCGTTATCTGTGTCATTTCCGAATGAATGGTAGTAGCTTTTTCAGTTGTGGTCGTCGTTTCTGTCACATTTCCCTGTTGTGCACTGTTACAATTACGAGGAGGTACTACGGAACTTTCATGATTACAAGTTTCAAGAGCAGGATCCCAAATTGTTCCATCACCACATTCAAAATGGTACACGGAAAATTTGTTTCCATTTCCATCCCAATCTACACATCTGTGGAATTTCTCACAATCATATTTGTCTGCGTAAAATCCTGCTTTTTCACATTTAAAATCTTGACTATCAGAATTTTCGGCAGTATTATTATTTGCACAATTTGTATTACTAGTTGTTGAATCACTTGTTGTCGAAGATCCTGATGTTGTTCCCGATGAGATAGTAGTAGACATTAAAGGCTTTTCTGTCTCTTTCACTGTTGAAATAGATTCCGTTGTTGTTTTTGATATACTTGTCATTGATTCTGTACTTTTTTCAGTTGTTGTATCTTTATTATTATTGTTAATTTCTGATGAATTTTCATGTTCTGACCTACATGACGGATTCGACACGTCTTGTGGATGGTTACAGGCTATTATCTCATTGTCCCAAATAGTACCTTCACCGCAAGTGTAATCATATTTCGAAAGTCCTCCTTTGCCGTCACTGACACATCTATAAAACTTCTTGCAGTCATCAGTATTGCCAAAAAATCCTTCATTTTGACAGTTCATTTGCATTGTTTGATCAGTATTCGGCTCTGATTCATCTGTTGTGGATATAATTCCTGACTCGCTTGATGTGTTAGATACAATTGGCATGTTTGTTGAACTTGTTACTTTATGTGATTCCGAAGATGTCATTATTGAAGAAGTACAATTTTCTCCAAGAGTATCATGATCACAAGCTTGAATTTCTTGAACCCAAATTGTGCCTTCACCACAATCAAATTCATATTTATTATAACTTCCTTTACCATTATCAACGCAACGGAAAAATTTTCTACAATCATTCTTATTGGGAAAGAATCCTTCTGAGTCACATTTTTGTTCTTCTTTCAATGATGAATCCATGATAGTTGTGGAAAGAGTAGACGTAGTGACTGAACTATGGGACATCTGAGTTGAAGATGTTGACATACTTGAACCTATTGTGTATGCTGTCGTTGATGTACTTTGTGCATTTCCACTTTGGTCATATTCAGAAGTTGTTTTAATTTGTTCGTTTTGGTTGCCGTTACACTTCGCTACTGCCCATTCATGATTACATGCTGTTATCTCAGAATCCCAAACTGTTCCTTCACCACATGTAAATTCATATGCTGTAAACATACCATCATCATTTTCAACACATCTATAGAATTTCTTACAATCGTTTTCGTCGCCAATAAATCCACTTGTACGACATTTACCAGTACTATTTAAAGCCATCAATGTTGTTGATATTGGGCTTTGTACAGTTGTACTAGAACTGGAATTACCTTGTTCAGGACTACTTTGAGTCGTATAACTATTTTCATTTTCTTCCATAGAACTTGGGGTAGGTGTATTCATTTCGTTAATGTTGCTTTCTGATGCTGCGCTTATACTACCACTACATTCTTTTACTGCCCATTCATGATTACAAGCTTGAATCTTAGGATCCCATAAAGTTCCATCACCACAATTAAAATCATAACGTTCATAGCCCCCAATATCATTTTTAACACATCTGTAAAATTTTTTGCAATCATATTTGTCCCCAACAAATCCATCTCCGCTACATTCATTATTATTGGAAATTGTTGTTGTCGAAAAAGTTGTTGAAATAGGTCTTGCAGTTGTATTTTGTGTATTATAATTTTGTGTTGTATGTCCACTGCTTGCATTATCACTACTAAGTTCAGAACTGTATGTAGTACTTTGAGAATCAGTACTTTGTGAGATATTTTGCATTTCTTCTTTTGTTTCTGTACTTCCACCGCAACTTTTTACGGCCCAAGCATGATTACATGCTTCAATAGATGAGTCCCAGACAGTTCCTTCGCCACATAAAAATTGATGTTGAATATATCCTCCGTTACCATTATCAACACATCTATAAAACTTCCTACAATCATTAGAATCACCGATAAAACCAACATTTTCACACATATTTTTATTCGTTTCTGGTTCTTTTGATACCTCATTTATTTCATTTTTATCAGGTTTTTCAGTTTGTGTCTCTTGTGCACTATATTCTGTGTTATAATTATTGCTTGGTATAACGCTCATTGTCGTAGCTTGAACATATGAATTTGTTGTAAATTTGTCTGATACTTTAGTTGTTTCTGTTATATTTGTATTTGATTGCGACCCACAAGATTTAACAGCCCACGCATGGTTACATGCTTCTATATCCTGATCCCATAAAGTACCTTCTCCACATTTGTACTCAAACTTAGTATAACCTCCGTTGCCATTATCAACACAGCGGTAAAATATTTGGCAATTATTTAGATCTCCAAAAAAGCTAGTATCTTTACATTCATTACCAGACTGAGTTGCAGATGTTGTACTAGAAATGAGTGATACAGTAGTGGGCTTGGTTGTTTCTTCTTGAACCTTATTTGGATTAAAATAACCACTACCATTATTTTCATTAATTAAATCATCGTTAGTAGTGCTCTCTGTAGTAATTTTATAAGTAGTTGAACTGCTACTAGTTGAAACTGAAACAGAACTATCACTAGATGTTGTTAGAGAACTGCTAGGTGAAACATCTTTAATTGGTGATAATCCACCACATTCCTTCACAGCCCATGCATGGTTGCAAGCTTCGGCTGTACTATCCCATACCGTGCCTGGGCTACAAGAAAAATCATATTTCATAAATTTTCCGTTACCGCTATCTACACATCTATAAAATTTAGAACAATCATTTGAGTCACCCACAAATCCGCTCTGCGAACATTCCACAGATTTTCCTCCTTGCATTTGCGTCACTTTTTGAGGAAGTATTTCCGTGGAGTAAGCTATTGTTGTTTGTTTTTGTATGTTTCCGTATTGGTCATTAATCTTTGATGTTTCTTTACTAATATGACTATTTTCATTTGGTGGTTGATTTATTGATGGACTGTTATAATCTTTAATTTCATTTACATTGTATGAATCTCTATTAAAATCTACTGTACCACTGTTTTCCACTTGGTTTGGTTTATTATCATATTTTTCATCATTGTTATATTTTTTCGTCGTTTTTAGTCCGTAATTAAATTGCTGATATTCATTTTGTGATGTCACATCATAAGACGATTGATTGTCTTTAAAAGAGCCATTATTTCGGCCACATCGGCTGTTGCGAGCGGCCCAAGCGTGATTACAGCTTTGAATATTATCATCCCATATTGTGGAATCACTACAAAAAAATTCATGCCGTGTAAAACTTCCGTAAGAATTCCGTACACATCTATAAAATTTTCGACAATTTTCATGGTCTCCTATAAACCCATCAGAGACGCATGGGTTACTTTTATCTAAAAGAGGTGCGACAGTTGTTAAAGTTATTTGATATGTATCGTTCCTCGAGCCCATCCAAGGATAAGCTGGTGCTGGTGCTGGTGGTTCATATTTCATTGTGGTCATCGTATGAATATCAGACTGCAATGGTTTGACAGTAGTTAGCATTAAAACTGTGTTATTAATTGGATCCGATTGACTGATATGGAATGGTAAAATTGTGCTTATGGGTGATGGAAGTTCATGTCCTACTTCATTATCTTCATTTTCATCGGTATTATCATGTGTTGACATCATTCCACCACATTCAGATCGTTTTGTGCTTCGAGGATGGTTGCAAATTTCTGTGTCGGGATCATACACAGTGCCTGGTCCACATTGATACTGGAAAAATGTACAAAATATTTTAGTATTATATATAATTTATTTCTTTATACTAATAGTAGTAGTAGTGGTAGTGAATTCAATTTCCGTCTAAAGCGAATATATGTCCAAATATATTATTTTAACATTTTGTGTATTTGAATCTTTTCATAAAAAAGTTCTTAAATAATTTTGTTTAAGTATTGTCTTGAACATAATAATGCTGTTAGAACACGAAAAACGAACGAAAAATCGAGGCCAATCATGGCACAGGGGTCAGTCACCCGACTGTAAAATCGACTGGGTTTGGATTCGATCCCCACTCGAGAAAATGAAATATTTATTTAAAATTCTATTTTCATTTTTTCGCTCTGATGACGAGGCAAAGCGCGGCGGTGAGTTCCGACACTCGCATTGTCTCCGGAATTGGGCGGAAAGTGGGGAACGGAGTATGTTCCCTCTGCCTACCCTGCTGTGTGCGGGATAAAGAGTGAAACTGACTATATTTTTTTTATATTAAATATAAAATCATATAATTCGCGATGCTGCGAGGGGATCGCTTAACATATTTGTAGATAATTCCAAATTATATTAAATGTATACTTCTACGTTTAAAACCATAAGATATGTTATGGTTTAAAACTTAATATGTTACTTTAAATTTTAACATTTCTTTAGTATTACCCTGAAAATATTAAAATTTCCACGATGCGATGCCTTCACGCACCGATAGAACACAGAACAATCGTTTGGATCTGCTTTGAACCCTTCGTCGAGGCATACTATCGGGTTTGGCTTATAACCAGAGTACAATTTGACTATTCTTCCTGTAACACGTCCTTGGCGAACGTCTCCATTAGATTCTGAAATGAATTAGGATATTTAAAAATGTAAAAGATATTACTTATATATTGAAAACTGCTTTAATTGCAAAATTGTATTGACACTTAATAGTAAAAAGAGTGCGTACCATTTTTATTTGCTTGTATTATTTCAATAAGTGCAGATAAAATAATAAAAGATAGGCAAAATTTTCTAACGAATATATTCATTTTTTCGAAAGATGAATACTGTTGTTACAAGGACGTCATAACTTGTACCTGAAACAAAAATAAAGAACGCTATATAAGTTAAATATTATATAATTCTAAAATATGTTTTTGAAGTGATAACTTCTTATGGGAGGATTGGGGAGGAGCTGCATCGTTATGGCGCCAGTCTGACTTCCCGTTCCCGGACAGACGCTTCTCTCCTCTTCTCTTCCTCCTGGTATTAATCCCATCGAGAGACAGCGATCATGTAAGATAAAATAATGATACAGATGCCAGTCGTAGCGAAAGGGCACAAAGTGTGATTGTTAAATCGACTGGTTATGGGTTCGATCTCTACTTGAGGCAATGAAATATTTATTTAAATTTATATTTTCATTTCTTCTTTCTTTAATAAATAACCATTAATTACATTATCAAAATAATATACATAAAATTTATAGTGAATAGTTCAACGTAGAATAGTTTAAGTTATCACTTCTGTCGGACTGCCCCGGATGCATTCGTAATTTTTTATCTTGTGTATTCTAGAATACTCTTGTAAAAATATATTTTTCTATTCCTGGTTAATTCAAATATACATCGCATATATGTGGTACTATTTTCGTGTGTAAATCTATGAGTGAGTTAATACGAGCGTTTGCGTTTTCATTACGAAATTTTCAGTATACTGTCGAGTGATGTTACATCATCATTTTCTGTTAACTAAATCGATATCACTTCATAAAATATATTTTGCAATAGTTATTTAATTCAGTGGGTAAAGCTTAAAATACAAACACCTATATAAAATTAACGACTGCAAAAACTTATCTTGATATAAAATCTCGAATTTGATTAAACAATTAGTGTCGAAAATGTATATTTGTTTTTATTGCAGGTTAAAATTCTTCGGTGATCAAATAAGGGATTTTTACTTTCTAATGAAATTTTATGTATACATATTTAATAAAATATTATATTATTTTAGTATCTAAAGATAATAAAAGTAAGAATAAAAAAGATATAAAAATAAATTACAGATAAATAATAAAAAATGACAGATAATTTTAGAATAAATCCAATTTTGAAATATTCTGTATGGTACAAAAACAAATAAAATAAAATTATAATTTTTAATTTTCGAATAATTCCACAAGCATTGCATTTAATGTGTTGAAAATGTTATCACGTAGTACAAAATTATATGTAAGGTTTCTAAGTAAAATAAATTATTATTGGTTATTTAAAAGAATAACATGTACAGTATTTGACAGCTGTCTTCTTTTGATGCGTTTTAATTGTAAAACGTGATTGAAGTAATTATTTCTTCTGATTCATTGAAAATAATATGTATACTTCGTGATATTAATCAAAATATATGTATATGTTATTCTTATGTGGATTTCCCATTTCGTGTAGCTAATTTCCTTCCTTTGTTAGTAATACTTAATCCAACTCTAACTAAGAAAAATATATATAAAAAAATTAAATACCAAGAATATGCTTTTTATAATAATTTATGGCAATTTTTTGTATAAATAGATAAAATTTACAAATAATACAACTCTCACATTTTGTATGGTCAGTGTTATCTTTTTTAGATATCTCTTTTTTAGATATTTAAGCTATCTTTTTTATACCAGGCCAATTCAGTTCCAATTAGCTGTCTAATCAATATGTTACCTTTAAGAAATGTTTTTTTTTTTTGGAAAACTACAATATTTAAATTGTGACTTTAAACGTATGTTAAAAACCCTTATCGACTTACTATGTCTACCTTATCGTATACTATAAAGCCAGAAGTACTATTATCAGTTAAATACGGAGTATAAAATTAATACTTTATTTCTTAAAAATATTTATTAGAAAATTATGACACCATATAGTGTTATTAAATAAGTTACTTTGCAAACTAAACAAACGCTTTAAAATAAAATAAAAATTAAAGTAAAAGTATAAAAACACAAAAGAAACTAGAATCTGTTTACTTTATTTTTTCTATTAGTATTACTTAATTATAAAGACAGTATTAATTTACAAGTTTTCATAAAATAGAGTTGTTATCACTTAACTAAGAAAATAAATAGACACTCCCCCCACATTGAGAAACAGAAAAAAACTTCAAAGATGCGCATGAAAGGATCATCTACATTCACTCATCTCATCTCGTTAATACCTTAGGCAGCTTAAAGGTCACATGTGAATAACCAGCTCCCAGCCAGTCTTGTAAAAGCAAATCGACCCAGCTAGTTCAGCCCCGCAAATAATAATTACAGGTTGTTTTATAAAAACATTTGAGAAACAGGCCGCGAGGATTTTTTTGTTTGTTAACACATTACTCCCTAAGGTATTCTAGTGAACAAATATAATTATGGATAGTTTTTATAAAATGTTGTATATTATTTTTTTGTTGTCTGTACCTACAAGCTCGACTATCGTTTTAGTTTAATGATGGCGCTAATCATTTTAAATTGAATTACTCGCTTTCGCTAATGGATAAAGATAAAAATCTGTGAATTTTAGAAAAAAAGTAATATTAAAATATTATCAATTTGAGGCCATTCGTAGCGCAGGAGTATAAAGTGTGGCTGTAATTGTACGCGCGACAGGTTGTGAGTGCGATTTCCTCTCGAGGCAATTAAGTTTTCAATATTTCTAATGTCTTCGCTCCGGTGTCGAGGCAAAGCACAGCGTTGAGTTCCGCAACACGCAAAGCCTAAAAAATCAGCGTAAAAAGGGGAACGGAGTGTTTGAACTACGTATGTCTACCCTGCTGTGAAATACAGCATGACGCTAAATACATAATATTGGAATAAATATATTTTGTATGCTTAACTTAACATGCTTAACTGTAGGTCTTTTAAATATTATAATTATACAATTTTTAGGATTTACGAGCAACCCTTAAAAAAACGGTATCATAATTATACAATGTCATTGAGGTTGTATTTATTTTGCGACTACTTGCCAATACAAACGATTAACGGAGTAATAATTAAGTGTTACAGCGTTAAAGCAAAATAAGTATTTATTATAAAATAAGTACTCAATTTTCTTTTATTTTTTTAAAATAAAAACTTATATTTTTTCAATTCTATTAATATAAACAAAACATACCAAATATATCAAAACAATACATTCCCAATAGTAACATGAGTAAGGCCGAAGACCTCAGTAATTGTATAAATAACAAACGTTTATTTTCTCATTTTATACTCTTATAAACGAAAATAAAATCGAGTTCGAATGTTATTTATAGCACAGAGTGACGTATGGGCTCGTTTATAATCTCAAAGGCGTAGCGAGAGTAAAATTGCATAAGTCAGTCGAGACCATACTTTATTGCAGTTGAGGGGTGCAGGTGAAACAGGTTAGAGAGGATTCCACCTAGCAGCTGTAGTGACTGCATTCTTTTGGTTAGTGTCTGATTAAACAACAAGTCGTCTTTAATAACAGCTACCAATGTAATATCGATGGTCATCGGCAAACAGGCGTGTGTTCTCTGGTGATTATTGGATCTGAGTTAATGTAGACTTGCTGGTTAAGTTGCCGTATGTAATAATCGTGTTAAATTTGTACATGCTCCTCTAGGATTATGTATTATATAGGTTTTTTCTATTAAAATATTATGTAATAATAGCGGAGGTGGTTTAGAAATTTCTTTTGGGGGTAACTAAAATTTATATAATTTTATTTAAGTTTATAATATTTTTAAGTATTAATTACTCATATGAAAGGATGGATTTATATGATACCTATAAAAATCTATCAATGTTACAAAAATCCTTTCCGCTTTTTAAACAATCTCTATATCTAACAGGAAACCAAAAGACGCGATTTCCAAATTAAAGTTCAAAAATATACATTAATGAATTAATTAAAGTTGTTTATTTTATTTATTTTTACAATATAAATGTATTCAACAAAATAAGTAATTTATTTTAGAAAAACCTATATCTAATTGCTTAGATCTTGACTCATAACATTAATTAAAATAATATTAAAATCAATACATAATTATCATTTCCGGTTAGGTACCTATCAGATACCTTACAGGTATCTTTTAATAATATAAAATTGAAGCAATCATCACTTATTTATTATACATAGCTCGTTCACGGTCAAGGTCTGCTGTTTAGCATTCACAGAGTAATTGGTCAATTACTTGCTCGCGTATGTACGCGTAAGCGAATTTCACTTACTCGTTAAAAGTAACGTGTCGTGCTCTATTTGCGTTTCTTTTGGTTCTTTTTAATAAAATTCTTTATTTTTTTGTATAGCTTCACGCTGTTTCCCGCATAAAGCAGCATAAGCAGGTAGGTAGAGGGAACTTGGGAACCTACTGTTAATATTCTCCGTTCCCTAATAGAGATGTTAAGTACTAGTAGAATTCTAAACTACTAGATAGCGTCTGAGGCTCTGAGGGCGGTAGTTGTGAGTTTGATTCCCACTCGAAAGAAAAAACACAGCGGCGTTGAGTTTCATCGTTCAACACGTCTGGAATTCGGCCGGGAAATGAAGAACGGAACATCTCAACACTAACACTTTTATTCACGCTTTTTCATGAACAACAGGACATATAGACTACCAATTTTGCAGAAAATAAGCTTTAAGCTGCAAAATATATCTACTATTAAGGGCTTAACGTTTATAATTACAAAAGGAAATAAAGACGTACCTTCGTAATTATGACTGACATCATATAAACAATTATTGTAAAAGATATGCGTATATAAATAATAAATTAGATAATTGCAAAACAGTATAAAAAAAATGTTAAGTATTGATCTAAGTGCTCCGATCTCGGTATAACGGATACCTAATAATTATTTATTTATAATTAGAATCATTAGAGATATGTGGATAGCTATTATTATATTTTTTTCCGTATATAGTCATACTAAATCTTTTGCAATGCTTATATAACCGCTACCTAAGCTATATAAAGATATTAACCCTTAAGTGGTTACTGTCCAACAGTTCATTGTGTTTAATGATATATCATTAATAATCATATAAATTATATTTTAGACTTTCACGCTGTTGCCCGCACACAGCAGAGGGAAGAGACCATAGTGTTAAGTTAAGATACTCCGTTTTCTGCAGAATTCTGGAATTGCGTATTGAGTAGTGGAACTTAACGCCGTCTTTTGCCTCGGCACCAGAACGAAGAAAATTTAAATATTTCATATATAAATATTATTATATATAAATACACGACTAGCTTCAAATTACGTTTTATTTAAGAAATATATATTTTAAATAAATATATTTTCCTTGATTGTTATTATTACACACATTGCACAATGTTTCTACGTAGGTACATACAAAAAAGTAAGCTACTTAAGTAATTTGGTTAGTAAGAGGAAGCTATAATTAATGACATAAAATTAAATCATCTTCCTTGTGTTTTTAAGACGGATGATAGCAAAAAATGAAACGCGAGTCGTTATACGACGCAACGGTTGCTTGTAACAGAATTTGCATAATGAATCCAAGTAGGTAAGCTGTAAAAACATTTATTTTACAAATTAATTTATAATTTTTGGTGCAGGTCTTTGATCTAATAAAACTAACGGTAAAAATGAGGAAAATCTAACATACAATTATCTAGGTAGGTACAAATTAAGTAACGTTAGGTCCATCAATTATAAATTATTTTTGACGGGTAAAAGTAACAAAGTGCTTATATATTTATATAAAGCTAAAATTTTATGCAATATTTATATAAATCCCGCTTTTTAAAAAAAAATCAAAATCAGTTTCACGCCGTATCCCGCAAACGGCAGAATAGGCAGAGGGAACCTAGTATAAAATAATAGTTGAAAAAGCTTAAATGTGTAATGTAATACTTATATTGCGCTCGAGCGCCTGCAAAAGCTGCAAACAGCAAATAAATATTTATTACTATAAAATAATGTAAATATGTATAAAAAGCACCTATTCTTTTTAAATATATAGACTATTATATTCTTTCGTGCCTTGACCCCACGTACATAACCAGGATACCGTAATTTCCCTGCCGGATCACGACTTCCATGCAGGCATGTCAGTCATTACATGATGACTTCATAGGGTTTAATAACCATATTAGCTTCCAAGTTAAAATTATTTACATATAAAAGAAAAAAATTAATATCTAATAAGGAAAAAGCAACACTCTAGTGTATAAGTTATAAACTACCTATAGTAAAAAATATTTGTAAATCAAAAATATTTATAAAACGTCATTTTAAAAAGCTTATGCCTTTCTTTTTAAGGTTTCTCTTATCTTAACTTATCTATATTTTTTTAAACTGAAGTAAAAGTGAATTATTATATTGTACAGAACTCTCATAAAAAGCAGCAAAACTACATTTAAATACTATTTCTGAGATGCAATCATGTTTTCATAACTGGAGAGTGGTTATATTCTATGCGAATATTTTTATTTACATTCCAAAGTATCCACCTACACATTTCGCAGTAAACTTTTATTTTTTGCGTTTCTATTTAGACTTTACTTATCGAATTATGATTGTAAATTGAC
The DNA here is from genome assembly GCA_000313835.2 of Heliconius melpomene melpomene. Taxonomy (NCBI): domain Eukaryota; kingdom Metazoa; phylum Arthropoda; class Insecta; order Lepidoptera; family Nymphalidae; genus Heliconius; species Heliconius melpomene. The sequence continues at coordinate 7,165 of HE670515.1, read as the reverse complement.
CTCTGTCCGTATGTGAATGACCGTGTAAACTACGGTAATTCCGTTCTAATATATCACAGTTCATTGAGTTAACGGTACTAATAAAGAACCAGTAAATCTGACACTAAGAAGACAATGGAAATTTAAATATTATTAATTACTTTATATCTCAATATTTAGTAGCAAAAATTAGACACCATTTTTCTTGTTTTAAAAAATAAAAATATATTTTATTTTATTTTATTGAGATTAATGGTCATCTTTAAATAATTTGACTCTAACATAGTTTATAACTTGTTTGCATTTTATAGGCTTCGATAAGACGACTTAATCATTTTGAACAGTGATGAATCATACCCTCGTACCGTGCATAATTTGAAATCAAAGTACTAATTTAGAAATATATAAATATATGAATAGATATACTATATGTTTAGTGTAATAGAACAAAAAAGTATGGTAAAAAAGACTATATAAATGTTAAGCTAAATATATACCTAATATAAAACTAGTGTTTTTAATTATTATCTCTACTTATTTGACAATGTCTACAGAATAGATCATTGGAGTTTTGAGATCAAACACTACGTTCTATATTTTTCGACTAAATCCGCGCTTATTACTCCATGTACTCCTTAAATATTACTCCATGTAAGGTTAAAGAATATGTAGTCTTTAACCTGGTATGGGGTTCACAAACATGATGAAAGAATTTGAGGATATCTTCATTGTTAGTGAAAAATCAAGGATTGCAGTTGTAAATTTAAATTTTTATTATTATTTTTATGTCAAAAAAACACAATTACATAATTTACGCTTTTATATCACAACAAATTCATATAAATATTATACTAACTTACTAAAAGATACGCTACAATTACTATTACAACGTAGATACGTTAAATTGCAGTGTTTGAGGAGGTGCTAAAAGGTCTAGTTCCGTTCATATAAATCAATCTAGTGTAGCAACATGCTGCTGGTTCTGGACCGTAGTTCGATAGTATCGCTATCATCCGGTGATTCTGAAGCTTTATCGTTTTGCAACTGATACGGTAAAACTCTCTCTCTTCTATTGTTTAGTATTAATTGTATTCTTGCAATAACATTTTAATTTAGTTCAATGTCAGTTAAGTTGTTTTTGATACTTTTAAATTACATTTCTCATATGTATGAAGACTCATAATATGTAGATTAAAATAATATGCCTACCATACAAGTATAGTCAATAAAAAATTAAATCAGCTTCACGCTGTATCCCGCACACAGCAGGGTAGGCAGAGGGAAGTGGTGTTAGGACACTCCGTTACCCATTTTCTGCCGAATTCTGGAGGCATTGCGTGTTGAGTGGCAGAACTCAACGCCGCGCCTTGCCTCTACATCAGAGCCAATAAATAGAAATATAAACGTTAAAAAAAATAAAAATATATATTTCACTTCCTCGAGTGGGGATCGTACCCACAATCGTCGCGTTGCAGTCACACCCTTGTGCCGCTGTGCCATGATGGCCTCTAGTCTAGTCAATATATATATTATTTAGTTTTATTGTATCAAAATAACATTATATACATGGCAATTACATTATGTACAAACGTTTATAAAAATGTATTCCAAAATCGAAATTATGGTCTTAGGATCATCATAAAAGTAACATTTTTCTTTGAATGTGGAGATTTTAATATCACGTAATAAAATTTACAATATTAATTGTATAATACTTATGGAGCTTATTCACTCCAAAAGAATAGCTATATATCAGTATTTTTAGGATCTCATACCTCAAGAGAAAAGATAAAACTCTGAAAGGATCACTGTCTGTCCATCTGTTATTTTTTTCCCTATCAAGATCGCTTGGAAGTATTTAGGAGGTAACCATCTACAGGCAACGCATTCAAAAACTACAAGGCTTTATGCATCATTCTTGAATTTGGAATCCTCGGTGTGCGGTACAACTCGCACTTGACCAGTTTTTTTTTTCTTATTTCACTCACATATTTAACTTAAATCATTTTAACGACGATGTATAAATTGGAGTCAACGTAACTTCTCGATGATGAATTCATCATCTCAAATTAAATATCATAAAGATTCCTTCCAAAATAATAATAAACTATAATTATTGGTCATATTTTGTAACGGTAGAAAATTTTGACTATATTTTTTTGAATAACTAGAATTGGAATTTTAAGTCATTAACTAGGTGAGTCACGTGTCTGTACATGTTAACTTACTGTTGTTTCTTAGAGGGAGAAAGTGGGAGAGTCAAAATGTGTTTATTTCTAACGTCAGGTATATGCTAAAGCCTAAATACTAAATTTTAAATAAATGGGGTGTGTTATAACGACAAATCGCATTGCGGAATCTCTCTGCTATTCGTTGCTAGAGAATCTAATTGGAAGTTTTGGAAGAGATTTAGCCACTCTTTAAGAATCAATGAGTAAGGGTATTTCTCAATAATAAAAATTATAATATATTATTTTTATTACTTCCTACGCTCTTCCTTAAATATCTATAAAATTTGACAATATCTTTTTTGCTTCCACGCTTAGAACTAAACAAAAATGGGTGGATACTTCACAATCGTAAACATCATCGTTACCAAAGAAGTTATATACGAAAACATGAATTTTTATGACAATATTCCTTATATTTTTAAATTTAAGAGCTAATAAAATTAAGCGGTTAAACTGCTATAAATATTTTTTGTTTATTACTTCCCCAAAACAATTTCGTTTAAGTTTGCACGAGATTCCTTACGCTATATGTTTTTTTTTGTATTTTGTATTAGGAATCAACGGTATTAAACTTTCTTAATGAACCGTACAAAATTGCCGATATCAGATATAAAAAACATCACTAACCGAAGATTATTTTCAATTTATTATTTAAGAAGTCACACGTTTAACTAAATTTGTATAATTTGAAAAATGTAATTTTTTTTTATTCTGTCAATATTAATTTTTGTATATGAAATGAGGATAACATATTTTTTAAAAGAAAACAGCACTTCTTGTTTACTTTTTTATTAAAATGCAACACTTTGGAACTTTGAACCATCGGTTTTACAAGCTTGTATTTAATTAGTATTTATGAAACCGTTACAAACATTTGTCTTGTACTGAATAAGAAATTTTTAAAATATTATTTTTAGGTACTTAAAAAAAATATATTAAAAAAATTCATTAAGATGTCAGACTTCGTAAATTCCTTGTCAATAAGTGTTTCTTTGACCCAATTAGAAAAGTGAATTCGGTTATCTCAAAACTAACGAAAACTGTATAATAGTAACATAAATTTACTTACTTTGCAATAAATTTTATGTAAACAAAAAAAATCCAACGCTAACATCGCTATTCTTATTTCAGACGGAATGACCAAAATTGAACTAAAAGTAAAAAAAAAACCTACTAGAATATTTCCATTACAGAACTGAGAACAAAGCGGCGTTGATTGTTATTTAACCACCTAATTAGGGAACAAAAAAAAATCATCATTTGTATGAAATGAAACATCCTTATATGGACGATAGCGATCTCATAATTATGATTTTGGGATTAAAAAACAGAGGTCAATAACCCGGCCCTGGTCGTGCCAAATGACTATTTATGGCATGCATGGCATATGATGCATGTTTAGGCACTTTAAATATTACGTGATGGAAAATGCTCTGATTGTAAAGGTAGTTCAAATGGTGATATATTGATGCCTTTACGACCCCCCTTTGGTTTTGAACTGTGTACCCACCGATTCCAGAACAAACTTGATATATTCAAATTGACTTTCAAGAAAACATTGAAGGTGTCTTAAATATTATAATGAAACTAACTTTGAGACCAATGGCTCAGGGGCCAAATGTGTGACTGCAAACGTAATTTTTTGTGGGATTGACCCCCACTTGAATAAATGAAATATCTTTTTAAATTTATATTTTCATTTCGTTGTTCTGGTGTCGAGGCAAATCACGGTGTTGAGTTCCACTACTGAACACGCAATGCTTCTTGAATTCAGCGGAAAGTGGAGAACGGAGCCTCCTTATGCCTACCCTACTGGGTGCGGAATACAGAATGAAGCTGTTAAAAGTTACTGGGGAAATAATTTCCGAGTTTATTAAAAAATGCCTCATTTTCGTTTCCTTTCACATGAATGATGTTTTGAATATTCAAGCACAAATGATAAAGTTACGCTAAACTTATATTAAATTACCTTTTTTTGCCCAAATTAAATGCATTAATCACTCTAATAAAATATTGTCATTGATATTTATTTCATTTACAATAACTAGTATTTAGGTTGTTAAAATTGCGAAATCAATTAATTATAATTATTTTTATAACGTTTTATGAATACAGTAGATAAAATATGTGACTCATACATTCTATAACGTAGATGTACAGCTATATTGCTTATTTCCAGCATCTCGCATGCATGGTAGGCAGAGGGAACCTAGTGTTAAGATACAGTTTCCTACTTCCCGCCCAATTTTCGCGTTTGCGTGTTGAGTGGCGAATTTTATTTCCGCTCTTAGTCTTGTTACCAGAACGAGGAAATAATAAGAATTAATTCCCCCGAGTGAAAATCGAACCCACAATCTACCGCGCGTTTGCGCCACTGCGCCACTACTGTCCTCTACGTGCACAATTAACGTGACGTACAAGATTATAATTATATACACCTTCCTAGATATTTATCGAATAGTCCATTTGAACTATCTAAAATAAAAAAAAAATCTAATTTGTAGTTCCGGAGATTACCCCGTTAAACTAAACAAACTTACATATATACAAGCATACACTAGTTTAACAAAATTTCAATAGACACTGAACTATTGAAGATTTGCTCACATTTGTCCTAGTTCTAAGTTAAATTTATCTTATCGCGTTCAGATACAGTTGGTAATCGAAATCTCTACCACCGATACGCGAGAAGAATAACAACTTTATTGGTGTCATTTGGGGGAAATAGCGGATTCTTGGCATTGAACTTGTAAGCCTACTTGGCGAAGCAGCCAAATATGCCAGGTGCTTACGGGTCTGTAATGTATGGATATTAGATTAACTTATACTAAACTGAAGAGACATTCCACTTTACGGAGTTATGTGTGTTTCCGTTATTATAATCCATACTGTTACATGTCATTTATAAAGAGGCAGGGTAGGCAGAGGGAACCTGGGAACCCAATGTTAAAAGACTTTTCAACCGACTTCCGAAGCATTGTGTGTTGAGTGGCGGCTTAATGCCGTTATAAGGACTTGATTTTGAAAAAATATAGTGGAAATAAATATACAATTTTGACTGCCATCTAATACGAAATGATAATAAAAGAATTAGACTAAAACTTACATGCACCTTATCCTTATATGTGAAATTAATTTAATACAATAAACTTTTCTTCAATTAATCTATATGTTAACTATATATTTTTAAATACTTTTATCATATTTACTAAATTTCATCTATACCTAAAAGTTGTTGTTTATAACCTTTAGATATAATCAAAATATCGAATCTCTTAAAAGTTACAGTTTATAATTTCACATAATTAGATTTTTTTTATTTTATTGGTGCTGTTATATGGGAAAGCCAAATAAAGGACCAGCATTTAAAAAATAAATATATAATTGTACAACAATTAACATCACAATATAAAAACCCCGCTGGTCCCAACCAATTTATTGGTTCAAATTGTGATATATGGGTTTAAAGTTTATGTTTTTATTTATTATTTAAGGTATTCAATTACCATTTTGTATTGAATATAAAAATATTTAATACTGACAATATTATTTTTTTAAAGTTTTAAATTAAGCTTCTAATTAATGCTCTTGTCCAATCGTGGCACAGGGGCAGAAGTGCGTGATTGTAAACGCAATTGGTTGTGGGTTCGATCCCCACTCGAAGAAATGTTATATTTAGTTAAATATATATTTTGATTTCTTCGCTCTCCTCGGTGTCGAGGCACACCGCGGCGTTAAGTTCCTGAATGATTGAAGAATTCAGCGGAAAATGGGGAACGGAGTGCCTTAACACTACATTCTCTCTGCCTACCCTGCTGTGAGCGGGATAGGTACAGCGAGAAGCTGATTAATTTTTTTATTAACACTTCTAAAATTTTATATACCTAAACACTAGCGGCCCGCTCGCGGTTTCACCCGCGTCAACTGTTATTATTAATTTCTGTCTCCATGGCTACGTCCTAGTGACGTCTATGCAAAATTTGAGACTCCTAGCATTTGTAGTAACGAAGTTTCATACAAATTTTCAACCCCAAAAACAACCCCTTAGAAATCGAATATTGCAAATTCCCGTCTTAGCGAGCACCTACGCCCTATAAGTAACTCCTATGCAAAATTTGAGATTCCTAGCACTTGTCGTTTCTGAGATTTCGTGATGAGTGAGTGACCTTTCGATTTTATATATATAGATACCTACTTACATTTTTCTTCTACATAAATAATACATACTTCCTATAGTTTATAGGTTCAAATATGTGATATTAAAAGTATAACATATATGATATCAATAGTCATTTCGCCTATTGTTCGAGACAGTACCGTTCAATTATGAATACGTCGAAGTTCAATGCATGTCTGTAACCGGGATTCGAACTGGTTTCTCGGTTCTCAATGTCAACTAGTCCCTCTATAATGTATATCTTAAATATTATATTACAAGAATCAATATAAGGATAGCTTATAGTAAAAATAAACAGGATTGAATAAAAAACCTCTTTTTTTATATAGACTCACCTGCTCTGTTCGTGTCTTGTTATAAAAGATAAGAAAAAGTTTACAATTTTTCTATTACACCGTTCCCTTGAGATAGGTTTTGCATCTTTGTTTTATTAATGTAATTTATTCGTATTTATATCATCGCTTTAAACCATAAAAGGCTAAATGGTCGGTATTGGGATATATTTAAATACCAAATAAGTATGAAAGAAGACTATGTGTTATATATAACTACTAGTGGACCCGAACGCGGCTACGCCCGCTTGAACTACACGAATATTTATTAAGTATATTTATGAAATTATTTTCAGTTTTCAATAGAGAGATGCGTTAAGCAAGCACATTTTGGGTGACGTTTTCTAACAACAAACTTTGCAAATCGTTGCTTAATAACGAAATAATTTGTTTTTAACGAAATATGATAGAATGAAAAATATATACCTACGCCGATTTTAATCTTT
>HE670514.1:0-27275 GCA_000313835.2 Heliconius melpomene melpomene | reverse complement strand
ACATATTATTATATTAATCAACCCAAATCTACCCTCCATACCTTCTGACAACAATGTAACTTCGCCACATCATGTGGTATAACGTCCTTGGTCTCTGGCGGCGCATCCTTCCTGAGGAAGCACTGCCACATGCCATCATGTATGGCGGGGGCGCCGCACTCTATTGACAGTACTTCCGCTATCTCTTGCGATTCCCCTGTTCTTCTTAGTACCGTTTCACAGGTGTTGCGACATTCGGGACTTTTTGATTCGTGGCAGCAGGGTAAATCTAGAAATTACGTAATTATATTACATTATTTGTATTTAAAATAATTTTGTTTAACTTACAATTTTTGACACTTTTTATTTTATTTTTTTACTACTACTAGAAAATTAAAAACAAATTAACGATGAATGTGCACCGTAGCAAATGATACCGTAAATATATACAAAATTATAAAATAATTACTTTTATACTACTTATTTACATTTAGAAGTATCGGTGAGGACTGAAGAAGCAGTAAGATCCCTTAAGCAGTTTAATAGTTGAGGAGATTGTTCACATAGTTCGAAAGCTCGTTCTCTCGTAGAGCTGTCTGCGCGAGTTTGACCGACTCTCCACACAGCGCGCCTGCACGCTTCATGGCAGGATAGGGATTGAGTTTGTGCTGAAAAAAATAGAAAAAATGTTTTTATTTTTCATTTTTTAAGAATGTTCGAAATGCCTATCAAAATCGCTTGTTTAAAACGAAATATAAGTAGATATCAATTAAAATATCTGTTTAGAAAGTGCCTTTACATTCTTAATTAACAAATATTAAACTTATATTATTAAAACGAATTATTATTTCTTTACTAATAGATTTAAAAAAAAAGAAATAATATCAATTACCTGTCCTAACAGCCAACGCATGGATTAATTGCTATATCCTAACCTAAATCTTTAATAATGCCATATTTAATTTAAAAGAATAGATCCTACTACGGTCTCAAAAGACAACAAGCGGCGTTATGTTACGACACTCAAGAACAATGTATTTGTTGATAACTGTAGAAATTTATCGAAATTATAAATTTTGCTTACTCACAGCAACACCAGTGCCCTTCTTGCTGTCGTTGTATACAGTCGAAGAGGGCGATCTCATCAGATCTCCTGCACGGTTCGTATAAAGCTGAAACCTCAGATACTGTGGCGCAGGCGTGCCGGCATTTTGTATGATGTCCTAAAGCACAGCATGCTCGTCCCCACCAGCCTGATCCTGTTACTACCTCTGAAAGTTCATATATGTTTTTATAATTTAAACTAATTTGTTTACAATGATTTATATTAGTATGAATTTGAATTACGTCTATCGGCTTGTAAGTAAATCCTATTAATATTAAAAATGCGAAATTGTGTGAGGATGGATCTTTGTTCTACTTACACGCAAATATAGTAAATGGATTTAAACACTATTTATTTAATTTTACAAGGAAATAAATATACCTATTGGATCGACGAAAATCTCGAATACTCCTTACCTTGTATAGTTTGATTCATACAGGTCCAAAATTCTATCTGTAAATAAACGTACACTTTAATAAAAGCTAGTAAGAAACTTGTTTGTCTTTTCATAATTGATTGTCTATTATTTGTGAGTAATTCTATACGTCAGTAACTCGAGATCTCCTCAGAACCTCCCCAATTACAATACAATGCGATAGGCGGTTTATTGACGACGGCAAAGGAAGGTTTAGTTTAAATGCCACCATTAAGACTATGTTAAATGAATGATATCATCTTACTGGCTTAAGAAATCAGAACTTTTGAACGAATTTGATTTTTAAACTCGTGAAATATATATGAAATTGATAATTTAGAAAGTCCTTAATATTATTTTAAAATTAAATGGAGATTAGGATATCGAATATTTAAAAAAAAATCAATTGTAATATATTTCTCTTAATATTTCACATTATTAATATTTTGTCATAAAAAAGCGTAGCAAAAATAAATGATTTTTTTTTTCAGTTTCACGCTGTAACCCGCATATAGCAGAGCGGGCAGAGGGAACCGAGTGTTAAGACACTCCATTCTCTACTTTCCGTTGAATTTTCGAGATATAATAATATATTGTAATGGAAATATTTATAAAAATCAATAAAAAAATTAATTACCGAGTGTGGTATGCAAAACTTATGAATGTTTTGTATAATCTCCTCCCGCGCCGTAGAGTCGGACGCTATCTCCACCAGTGACATCTAGAACAAAACAATTTCAGAGTTAATGAAGAGTGGTATGCGAATGTATCTATTATATGTATATCATTTATCTATTTCTTTATATAAATAATCATAGTTTTTTACTTTTTATTTTTAAACCAATTTTTTTTTATTAACAATTTATTCGTTCGTCGTGGCGCAGCGATGCAAGGGTGGTGACTGCAACGCAACAGTTGTGGGTTTGATCCCCACTCGAGGAAGTGAAATATTTATTTACGTTTACATTTCCATTTCCTTCTCTGGTGTAGAGGCAAAACGCGGCGTTGAGTTCTGCCACTCAACACGCAATTCCTCCAGAATTCGACACAAAGTGGGGAACGGAGGGTCTTAACACTAGGTTGTCTACTCTGTTAAGTGCGGGATACTGCGTGAAGCTGATTTAAATTTTTATTTTTAAATACATTCCAAAATTTTTACCACATAAATCAAACCAAACCAAACATGTGATTCAAATTAATATGAATCACATAAAAATTAAAAACAACTGCCTCACAAATAGCCCACATCCAATAAATCTTCTAAGCAGTGTCTAAGCAATAAAACCTATACCGAGTGTATATCGAAATAAACACATGTTGCTCTTTATTAGAAGCATTAGGGCTAATGAAATTAATTGACGTACGAACGTCCGCATCCACATGCTTATATCTTGTTACAACGAACTAAAATGGGATATGTTTTTTTTTGCTTTCACGCTATATCCCGTATGTAGCGGGGTAGAGGAAGCCTAATGTTAAGACACTCTTAACGCCAAATTTTGGAGACATTGCGTGTTCAGTGGCGGAGTTCAACGCCGTGCTTTGCTTTGACACTAGAACGAAGAAATGAAAATATTAAATTCTGTTTATCTAAATATTCTATTTGAGAAGTAATCCTAGTAAACAAAAATTAAAGTAGAACGGGCTTAAGCAAATTACTCTGGTCTCTGTGTAACTACTAGAGTGCATAACGTTGTGCTTCTCCCTGACTGCGCCATGATTTATGGAACATACTTCAGTGCCTCGAGTAAACTAACTATAACAAGTTTTATATAAACAATTTATCATGTTAATGCTTCTTATGTAAACAATAAATACTAAAATTGGTCTTTACAATTTTATTGAACACTTTTAGACCCGTATTAATGAACTGCTCTCATTTCTAAGATCGATCTTGAGACTCTCATCAGTAAGATCGAGCTTGAGATGCTCATTAGATACTATAATCGATGAATGAATACGGCATCTCGAGATCGCTATCGTTTAAACTTACAAAATGATCACTTTAATCCGCGCTTAAGAGCCACGTGCGACACATACATAATGCATAAATAATATTGAATGCATATCCTTTCTTAGTCAGTGAATATAACAGAATGATTAAACCACTGCTAGACACTCACAGGAGGCTCTATATGCGAAACGTAAATTTTCATACAACTGTAAGCGCAATTATATAGCTATTATTTACAATATTTTAACCCCGACGTAAAAATCTTTGTCTGTGTGTCGGTCTGTGGCAATGTAGCTTCTGAATGAATCAACCAATTTTAGTATGGTTTTTTTTTAGTCGAAATAGTTGGTGTTTTACGATAATCGGATTAGCAGTCTAAGAATTATAAGTACTTTGCTCAAGGCAAGATAGAGATTTTTTTTCAGCTTCACACTGTATCCCGCACACAGCAGGGTAGGCAGTTCCACACTCTCTGCCGAATTCTGGAGACATTGCGTGTTGAGTGGCAGAACTCAATTTCAATTTCAAAACAAAAAGATTTTTTAGGCATTCTGTCACCCTTCCAAGAATGTATCCTAGCATGTTGACATCACACAATCTCGAGCAATTAAGTAGTTGTTTAACTCCCCACTATCGCTCTAAGTTAATAGGGTTATCTGGGATCGCTCTACATATTTGATGAATGACAAACTTGGTATCTGTAGTGATGATAACTATAATTACTTTCTACTTATAATCAGTAACGTTATATACAAAAGTACTATTAAACTGTTTATTTTAATACTCTTAAAATACATAATAATAAGAAAATCAACGTTATACTCTATCCCACATATAGCAGAACTAACCTAGTGTTAAGGAGTGTCTGAGTTCTCCACTCTCCGGCGAATTTTTTGAGACATTTCGTGTTCAGAGAGATCCAACCCACAACCCTCGCGTTACAGTCACACCCTTGTTCCCCTTAGGCCACGACGTCGTCACATACATAATAATACATATTAATATGTAAGTATTTTACAATATTTATAAAAACATATCGAATTATAACGTCTACGGAATATAGCTTGAGAGACTCGTAGCGGCAATAAAGAAAAATATTTTTTATTGAAATTATATGTAAAATAATGATACAATTTTGCAATGGCATTGAAAATAAGTGATTATAAAGTGTGTGGGCCGATTTGAACGTGTTTTTACAACTGATTTGTATACAATGCTTATTGTTAAGGAACGTGTAAGCTACGACGCGAAGCTTAATCGAAGGAATCATTAGTTGACTTAATATTTAAACAAAAGACTTTGAATATAGATGTAGATGTGGTGCAAGTTAAATCAGTATTCAGTTGGTGTGAGGTTTTGAATAAAAGACCACGTTTAAATTATAATGGCTGTCACGCGTTTCCTGTTTATATAAATAAATCTAATTCTTCAACATTTCTTGATAATAAATACGTAGTTTCCATTATAATTATATAAATATAATATAAAAATCGTGATTTTGGCAAATCTTTAGGTCAACATTTAGGTATATTAGTTTAAAATTCTTAAAGAAGAAAAATATCACTATGTCATATTATTTCATTAACATCTACTTTCTACATATAGCAATAATATTACTATTAAGCTCAGTTTTCATTATTATTTAATTCAAAATTTTAAAGCAGTATTTCTCTAGAAAATTTACAGAGATTACTATCACTAAATATAACAAGTTATGAACTATATATTTTGATATGTAACTCTCTTTTTTTTTATCTCGTGTTTACTAACATAGTATGTAATGTAATCTTACGAACTGACATAAAATTTCACTTTGTATGTCTCTTTTTTTTCAGCTTCATGAATTCACGGAGTAAGCAGAGGGAGCCTAGTGTTAAAACACTCCGCTCCCCTCTTTCCGAATAGTTGAGAGGCTCAATGTCGCCATGGCATATAACTCAAAGAAATAAAAGTGAAGGATTATATTATAATGTATGTGATATTTGATTAAAGCAGTTTTATATAATGCAAAAATCAGTATTCTAGACAGAGGCGTGTGAACACAGCGATACGATAAGTCCCACTCTATGTGAATCCACATGTTCGCTATAAAAACTGGTTATTCACCGAAAGAGCAATATAAAAATTCATAAAATAATATTTAACTATAATAAAATTTATTAAAAAATATTTTCTATTAGAATGCAAATCTTTGGTTATAACCAACTCAAATGACATAACAGGATAGTAGTATGTTTTCTAAAATGCGCGGGTTTGAGTCCCGCTACGTACATTTTCTATATGTTTCGAAAATATACATTTATTAATCCATTATAGAATAATTCTGACAAAACAAAAGTTAATAAACACGTTTAACTATAATAAAATATTGTAAAGCCCGGTAATATTTTGATTCCCGGTCTTTTTTAGCTCTATTCTCTATCTATTATGTACATAGCAGGGTAGGCAGGGGGTGTCAAGACACTCGTAAAACACTTCCGCTCTCCACTTTCCGCCGAATGTCGAAATACGTATACGTAACGAGTGGCGGAACTCAACGCTGTGCTTTGCATTGTTACCAGAGCAATCAAATAAAAATAAAACATTTGATGGAACCCACGACCGTCGTGCTTACAGTGGCACGCGTGTGCCTATTACCCACGATGACATATCTCCACTCAAAATCATAAATAAATTAATCATATATATATATATATATATATATATATATATAAAAAAAAATATACAAGAGAAGGTAGACCACCTTCTATTAGCATAAAGACAATCAGGGGAAGGTTGACATCATCATCGACGAGGCACCAACACGTACCTGAAACGTGCATAGCATCCCATATCCACCACACCATCCCACCACCACATACCAGGAAAAAGAATTAAAATAATATAGCTATAGACCTACATGTTAACAGGACATGCTTATGGAATAATCGTTAGTAATGTCTTTATATGTGTTATGCTTTCCGTTTCGCTATAAGCTCGTCTCGATCATAGTTTCATACATCCTGTTTATAATATGAGTATTATAAATTGTTTTTCAGCTTCACGCTGTATCCCGCATGTACAAGGGTAGGCAGAGGAAACTTAGTGTTATGACACTCTCTCTCTCTCTCTTCTTAAAGCACTACCGTTCCCCACTTTCCGCCGAATTCTGGAGACATGTATCTGGACACCAGGACAAAGAAAAGAAAGTATTAAATATTCTCAGTAAATATTTAAATTTTAAAGTAATTCGTAAATAAATTGTATTCTAGAAGAGATGGAGGGTCGTGAACCCTCTCATTTGACATGTAGAGGCACGATATACCACATGACAATGAATCTATTAGGATTCTAAGCGTACTACGGAACGACCATTTCGCATAGGTCGATGTTATATTATAGCGACATAATAATAATGGAGGTAATAAAATTTAACGGCACTTCATCAATGCATATTGTTAGTGCAATTCGTGGTATTTATAATTATTTTTTTAATTTATTAATATATAAACCTAATATAAATAAATTATTAATAATATGTTCCACAAGCACATAAATTTCAGTTGACGTGTTGGAGAATTTAATGATACTCCTTGAATACACAACAAAATACGAGAAACGTGAAAATAGTATGAGGTTTTTACAGAAAAAATTATATATGCTTTCTATTTAAAAAGAAATGAAACACTAAAAACTACTAAACTAAAAACGCAGACAATAAGAAAGACATCTCTTACAGAAACTAACAGAAACTTTAGTGCTAATTAAAACACAAAGGACCCTCGGTTGACATAATAAAACGTTGCAGAACACATACTCGTACGCCGTTGCCCTAAATAGTTCACCAGAGCCCGCCTGTAATTATTGTAGGGAGACTGACACTGGCAAGCCGAGCCGGCGTGGAGCTGGACAGGGTTAACGCATTGATTAAACAGACAGCCTTTAAATATACATATGTATATTGAGGAAAGTCACGGCGCACTAGCGTATATTCATACGCTTAACGTAAACACGACAGGTTGTGGATTCGATTCCCACTCGAAGTAATGAAATATTTAATAGTTCCGCCGCTTAACACTCAATGTCTCCAGACAGAGAATTCGATGGAAAATGGAGAACGGATGGTCTAACCCTAGGTTCCCTCTGTCTACCCTGTTGTGTGCGGGATACAGAATGAAGCTAAAAAAATAGATTGGCGATCCACATGCGTCTTCGCTTGCTTAAACTTATTTTTTATAATAGTCAAATTATATAAAATATTTACATAAATTGTATGTAGCCTATTTGCTATTCTAATGTATAAGCTGTTACTGTAATGTTTAATCGAAATCCGTTTAGTAGTTTTTGCGTAAAAGAATAACAAACATCCATCCTCACAAACTTTGACATTTATAATATTGGTAGGATTAGCAAGATTACTTATTTTATTTTGTTTTAGATGACTAAAATAATAATAAAATATTACTGTTAAAACAAAAATTATGTTTAATACATTTTTCATTGCGGATATCCTTATAATTATAGCAAAATTTTTTTATAAATATTAAATTCCTTGTGATTTCAAAGCCCTGTTCCTATAGAGTGGTTGAAAATAGCGAATGGGACGAACTCGGTCGGTAATCAAAGGACAGAATCAGACAGCACCTCGACTCTCTTTGATGTTTCTTTATAAATTAGTTTGAGCTTTGTTAATATCTTTTTTCGTAAATTTTATAGAGATATATATACCAAAGTACAGTAGTAATTCCACCTGTTCTCTAGTACTATAGATCGCTCCCGCACACGCCTGGGTGAAACTAGTGTTAAAACACTCCGTTGGCCATTAGCCGCAGAATTCTGGACGCTGTGTGATAAATGGCGGTGCTCAATGCTACGCTTTTGCCTCGACACCAGAGTGAAAGAATGAAAATAATTAATATTTATTTTCCTCGACTAGGAATCAAACCCACAAACAGTCGCTTGAGCCCCTACGCCACGACTGGCCTCAAATACAGATATTTATGGTTTTTGTTTATAGTCAATGTATCACTGATTAACTATTTCTTTATTTTAGTCATAAATGAGCATATGTATTTATAATATAATGCAAAACGACATCAAAAACACTGAAAAATAATACAGCACCTCATATATTTCAATTAACATCAAGATCGTCTGTGTTCTAAATATATGAGGAATGGAAATCAAAGGAAATTATCAGAAGTATTTTTATTAGTCAAAAATGTAATTTATAACAAGCAGACGTTTACGAGCCTAAGGTATGAAGTTTTTATTTAGGGGGCACTTTTAAAAGATAATAGATATTCTTCTTTTTTTCCTAAGGCCAGAGACAAATCAAAATTTTAAGTGGTGTGTTGATATTCAGTTCAAAGTGCGACCAGTTGGTCCAATATACCTAAAAGCTGAGGAGTACACTGACAAGGGTTGATTAATGACCAAAGTCTACTTCACGCGGATAGAATTACAAACTTCGTGACTTTTTGAAGAACATTTTGTTGTTTTCAATGTTTTATAAGACGTTCTAGTAATATTTAATAATCTTTAATAGATTTTGTAAGCTCGTTTTAAATTACTAAATTCCTTTTATTCAAATATATAAAAAATGTGTTATTGTTGAAGTTATTATACTATAATAATTTAAATTATTTTTAATCATGTAAACTATTATATTTAGGAGACGAATTTATCATTTTAGAGTCATAATTTCAATCAAAGTCAGTTTACTTTAAAATATATATTTAAGGAACTATAACTACCATTGAATGTTATGAAATAAAATAGACACGTGATTTCAAAAGAGGTAATTCTCCAAATCTTCTCACGTTAATGCCTTTTCGTGATACAGTTGTAAAACTCGAAGCTTTCTCTGAATGTGATGCGAAAGAATATATATTCCATTAGAGCTTAACATGTCGAAATTCCAAAAACCAATTTCGAACTTTCGTTCTAAAATAACCTTTACAGAAATCCCCAACCTTCCGCCTCTAACGTCTGTAGAACATTTCCTCGAAACGATAACACGAACATAATATTCACATTTGCGACATCTCATATGATGATAACGTACGAACTGGAAACTATGAATTAAAGTTATACGAATATTAATAATCATATTTAATTATACCAACTTTTGCCAAATATTAATAGTTTAATACGTTTTTTTAAATGAACGTTTTTAATTGAAAGTTATTATAGTGATTTTACTATTAAACCATTACTAAAGTCTCATTCATCACAAATATAAAAAAAAACACCGAAGTTAAAGCTACATTTGTAGCTCGGGATCAATCAACACGCAATGCCTCTTGAATTCGGCAAAAAGTGGAGAGCGTAGTGCCTTAACACTAGGTTCCCTCTGCCTACCCTGCTGTGTGCGGGATATAACGTGAAGCTGATAATTTGCGATCTATTTTTTCTTTATTTATTCGTTTTCGATTCGCCTCTGAAGGTGTTTAAGAAATCTCAATATAGTAGGTATAGTATGTCGTTACGCGGTGTCGCCAAAGTGGGACGGACGCCGACAGACATGAAAGGATTTCAGATGAATCTATTTTCACCCGCTTTGAAACTCCCGAGCATTAGTTTGTTTGTTTTTGCAACTTTAATAACTTAAACTCGAACGCCGGGAATGTTGGCGTGACAGGGTGGACAGAGCGTGTCTTTTTTCCTCATTACCACTATATTTCTTAATGTAAATTACATATTTAAACTTAGCAATTTGTTGCTAGAGTCTGTGAACATACGTATTTGTTCAAGAAAAAAATTACTGTCAGGTCCAATATCGGGAGGGAAAATAGTAGATAGATAATTTTTTTATAGAAAAAAAATATTTCATAAGTTAAAATAAATAAGTGAAAAATCACTGTGTACCTCTAGGTACAAAGATATCTTTATCCATATTAATGATATAAATTATAAGTACTTAGGTATATTGTAGGTAATTTGTAACTAATATACCTATATAGTGGAAGTACGATTATAATATAAAAGAAAATCTATACTAAAAACAGCCTTATATATAGGTTGTATTTTCAATGTTCTAAATGCGCTAAAAAACGATACTCAGGTAAGTGCTTCCAAGTTGTTGAAACGTGACCAGAATCTTCCAAATCCCGGATCTTTCAAATACTATGTAATACGAAAAAAAACTTATCATTCAAAGTACATAGAAAAAGACGAAATATTTCAAAAGCGATAACAATACATAAATCATGGGAAAGAAGGACCCTAAATCAATTTCGAACGTGCACTCGCAACCGAATAAGAAACGTATTTCGTTCTAGTGAGTTTGCTAAAACGCAGTACTCTGGTAAACGCTTCGAAAGTTGGTGGCACGTGATTGGAATCCGTTATCCCGGGCCTGTCCCGCCGCCGGGATCCGCGTCACGTCGAATTCCCGGTACGGACGTGATTGTCACATAGTAATCCTTGTAATCAATTGTTACAATGTTACACTGAATCGGGAATTTGAATTCACAGTAGATTCTCTCGTTGTGGTTTATGTAGATGTATGTAAGTATATATTATTTAAGGAAAGAACGAATTCAAATCTTTTATTTATTATGTTTTTTTTTTCAGCTACCCGCTATAATGATAGCAGGAAAGGAAACTTGTGTTGAGACACTCCGGTCTCCAGGTTCACCAGGACGAGGCACTGAACGTTAAGTGGTGAAAATGTTAATAAATAATATGAAAATATTTATAAATAACAATTCGAATGGGAATCGAACCCACAACCAATATACTTACAGTCACATGATTGTGCAATTATAATCAATATATTTATATTTAATTTATAAAACAGATGAAAAATTAAAATATGCAAGATTACAGTGCAATCAGAAATTCTATAGATACTACAGAAAAAAATAACCATGAGAATTTTAATCTGTACAAATAACAAATGGCGAACCGTAAGTCAACAGAGATGTAAATACTATACTATATCAATAAATCTAGAAGCAGCTGCGGCGACTACTTAGATCATACAAACGTTCATACATCAAAGAGGCCGCGCGCTTTGAACTGCCCGCCTGAAACCACTACGTTATTGCTGAAATTATAATACGCATCAAATATTTTTTTCACAGTATTAAAATTTTGCCTATTGAGGGCTTCGTGGCGCAGCAGTACGAGGGTGTGACTGTAACGCGACGGTTGTGGGTTCGATCCCCACTCGTGGAAGTGGAATATTTATTTACGTTTATATTTCTATTTCTTCGCTCTGATGTCGAGGCAAAGCGCGGCGTTGAGTTCTGCCACTCAACACGCAATGCCTCCAGAAGTTGGCAGAAAGTGGGGAACGGAGTGTCTTAACACTAGGTTCCCTCTGCCTACCCTGCTGTGTGCTGGATACAGCGTGGAGATTAAAAAAAAAATGATGATATTTAACTTTTATATTTGTCGGGAATCAAACTCACTCTCATCATTATATTCGAAATCTTCCCAGCTATGCTTCGATATATGCATATAACGGAACCTCATTCAAATTAAATAAAACTATATTCAAAAGTTTCCTTATATTAGATAAGGTTCCTTATTATAGATAAAAAATACATTTTACAGCAAAAAACTACCACTTGCTATTTTTAAGTAAAACTACAAACATGGCGCAATTGCCCTATAAAAAACATATACCTATCGAGGGCGCTCCAAAAGCTCGACCATAAAATTCAGCACCATGTGTACTTTAAACATTTACATTTTATAAATGTCATAAACACGACGGAGGCCAGTCGTGGCGTAGAGGCACGGAATGTGGCTGAAAACACGATAGGTTTTAGGTTCGATTCCCTCGAGTGGGAACTCGAGGAAATGAAAGTATTTATTAATTTAATTTCTTCTCTTAGGTGTCTAGGCAAAGCGCGGTGAGTTCCGCAACATAATGCCTCCAGAATTCGGCTGAAAATGGGGAACGGAGTGTCTTAACAGTAGGTTCCCTCTGCCTATAATGGTGTGTGCGTGATACAGCGTGAAGATATAAAATAAAATAAAAAACAAGATACTCGTAGAAGTGTTTGCAGTTAATTTGTCGTTTAGGTGATAACGTCATGTTTCATACATAATATACAAATGTTTACAAGACGTGAACTAGATAGGAGTCGGTCGAATGTTTTTCGCGGCCCATCGTCTTTCTTGTTTAATACTAAATCAGTGCTGGTATCTCATAAATTTCTTTAAGTTAAGATTTTTTTTTTAGTTGATGTCTTGACGAAGTAGTGTGTTTGAATCTAAATTATTTATAACTTTGATTTTTATATGAGTCAGTTTTTTTAATTTTGTATCAATTAGATATTTTTAAATAATCACTTTTCTCGTGGCTTCGCCCGCTTGTATTACATAACTATTTATTTACTAATCTGAATTATTTTCGTGTTCAAATTAACTTTTTTCTTATTTATAACCCGATGTCAATAAAACAAACACTAAATATTAAAGAAAGTTTGTCAAAATACAATAGTGAAAACTGCATTTAAACCGGATAAGCCGTATCTGAGATTAGCATACATAATCGCACAGACAAACAGAAAAGATATCTTTAGTACGAGTTATAATTTTATATTTGTACAATTTGATAAAAAAATGTTTAATTTATATAAAACTGGCTCAATTCTTAAAAACTAAAGCTAATTATCGACAACACTTCCACAATAAGTACCTATATCTAATAATTTCAGAAAACCCTTCAGAATAGGCTTGTTATTATGGTGTCATTATAGACGGGTTGATGTTAATTAAATTTTCACATGGACTCTACCAGTCTGTCAACCAGGCACCTACGTATTTACTTTAGTATGTTATTATTGAACCAAAAATACATATATTAGAATCGTTTAACGTTAATTACACTAAAAGATATATAATTTAGTAATAAACGTTTAATTTTTATATTTATATATACTATTCAACATACTTAAAGGTAGGTATATATTTTTGCAATACTAATGCCATTTTCGCCTATAGTGTTGAGGCAAAAGGCGTTGTGTTCCGCCACTCACCACGCATGTGTCCAAAATTCGGCAGAAAATGAGGAATTGATTGTCTTAACCCTCTACCTATACTGCTATGTAGTAAAAAATAATAATGTAAACTATTTTTATAGTAATTTAAAAATAATCATATAAATAGTAATTCTAGTATAATATTACTTTGAAATATTCCAACACTATTTTGGTAAGTTCTAAACACTGTAAACCTTGCTATCACGGTGTCATTACTGTCCCCGTGTTGGTAGTCGCGTTAGCTGGGAAGTCCATTAAGCCATTACAGTGCCGCCGTTAATTCTACGTATAGTTACAACCACTTACTTAGAAATAATATGAATATTTTTTTCAGTTTCTGCACACAAAAAGGTAAGTAGAGGGAACCTAGTGCTAAAACACTGTAATGCTTCCTGTATATTTAAATTTAAGTCACGACGCAAAGCCTTTAGAATTCGGCGAAAATAGAGGAATGAAAGTGTCTCAACACTAGATTCACAGATTCCCTCTGTCTACCCTGCCATGCGCGGGATACAGCGTGAAATTAAAACTAAAAGAAATTAAATAACCTATAAATAATAGATCTTTATTATAAATAGATACTTATTAAAAGAACACAAATGTCCCATATACTATTAACCATTACTTAAAGTGCATACGGGGTTAAATTCGTTAATGGGTAAGTTAACAAGGCACCACTTGATTTGAGTTGTCCGTCTGTCTGTTTCAATGCTTTATTAAAATTACCGGATGAGCTATGCGCCGTACTATATTAGGGGAACCAATCAATGAATTTAAATAGAATTTTTTTCTTTAGTAAAAAAAAAATATAAATTAAGAAAAATTGTATACTTATTTAAAGGTGATAATATGTTAATAACCAAGTTAATTTTTATAATAATAGGTGGTTTTATAGTTAGTTCAAATATTAATTTTACTACTTACTTCCGCTATTTCCACACTAAAAAGTCTAAAAGTCTAAAATGTCGATATAAGTAATTATTTCCGAAAAAAGTGTTGAAAGAATCAGAATTAATAATAATTAATAGAAAAATTAAAAACAGAATTAATAAAGAAATTTTCAGTAGCATCAGAAAATCCATAATTATGCAAAGTAACTGCACAAAAATAAAAAAAATCCAAAATATTAACTTCTTACAATTTTTTTTAAATAGACATAAATTTTCAAAATATTAAACAAATGAACATCACGAAATCGAAAAAGCAAAGTACAAGGGTACCTCTTAACAAATAGTCAGTCGACTGCACAATTAAAAATATTCAATATTATTCAAACAGTGTCGCGAAGAGGAAGTCGCCGTCACGCGGTACCCTAACGAGACGGAATTAAATACGAACGCAGGTACATATTAGACCGACCCGACTCCGCTTACAAGTTTTAGTAATTTTTCCTTTATTCATTCGACGCGCCTTCTCGGAACGTCACCCAATGTGACGCGATTCCTGATTAGTCCCGACGCGGTGCCTCGAATGTCATATACCTTATCATATTAATATTAAAAATGTGAATGTAAGTTTGTATATTACACTTTCACGACAAAACTGCTCTAACGATTATCATGAAACTTTGTATATATATTCTTAGAGGTATCAAAAATGACATAGGCTACTTTTTATTTATTTTTTTAATTATTAAGATTTGGCTGTAATTTAAAAAGTGCGTGATTTCGCGGGCGAAGCCGCAAGGGATCGCTAGTAACATATAAAACAATATTTCCACAGCAGGAAAGGACACAAGAGCGCCGATGATTGTACACATCGCCATATCCTTTATTTGTTTGCTCTACACGGATCAAAGAACACGTCGATGAAAAGAATCAAAGCTTCAGAATTTTGTAGATATTGAATGACCTTTACGCTTCCGAACGTTAAATATATCTCCAGTCGTTTTACGGAAGTAATAAATCTATTTAATTAGTCAATTTAGATTTCCAGTTAAAACTTTGATTGGGCTGAAGATGGGATTAAGATTCAAGAAGGGACGAACTAAGAATGTCTAATCGATCGTGAATACGTAAGTGTGGAAGTAGTTGCCTGGTTGGTACTGGCCAGCTACATGAGAGAATTTGATCGATGTCTCGGATACATACCCGTAGGTTCGAGATAATAAAAGGATGTGGTAGCTATTTACCATAATGTGTGCTTCAAGGAATTGAATAGATACGTAAATGGTAAGTAACAATGTAATGTCGCCGTGACAAGAATACTTTTGTAAACGTAATTTTTTAGCTAAAAAGATATTTAGATTTTTTTTTTACATTTTGTAAGTGTTATACCACACTTAGGAAATATGAATACTTAGAAAATGTTTTAAAATTTTTATACAGCGAGAATTGAACACCTCTTCTAAATCCTCAAGCAATACACCACTAAGCTATACGATTTTATCAAGCTACCTCGAAATTCTAGACAGAGAGACAAAATATAGCCATTTCTTTACGTTCTATTGAAACAGAAACAGCTCTGCGTATAAAGCAATATTTTTTTAAGCAGGTTAAGAATTAAGTTTACGTTGCATACAAATATTGAACGTAGTAACTTTCATTTAAACCCATTCTTCAAAAAATTCTCCACACAGCGAAGTGACGAAATTCGTGAAAAGAAATCAATTCCTTTCAAAATGCTTCACTTACAAAATACACAATACTTCCCACACGTATATAAAACGACTTACCTTCTCGCAAACGCTACGGCACGTCCCCGAGGCTTCATTGCAGCACGCCGATATATCTGAAATGAAAAATGTTCACAATAAGTGGAATCGAACGTAGTACTACGTAGTGAAGTGAAAGGAACAGCTGGACTCGCCACAATAAAGCGTCGGCGACAGTTACGTATGGCGGTGTGTGCTTTTGATCTATTCTGTAAAAGCGGGGCGTTGAGCTGACAAAAGTGATTCGAATTAAAGAGAAATATGTCACTCATTAAAAACACTACACCCATTAGGCCAGTCGTGGCGCAGGGACACAAGGGAACAAGGTTGTGGGTTCAATTCCCATTCGATAATCGAAATTAAATATATAAGATTTTCATTTCGTCGCTCTGGTAACGAAACAAGGGGGAATGTTGAGCTCTGCCACTCAACAAGCAATGTCTTTAGATTTCGGCGGATAGTGGGCCACGGAAATGCCTCACTGGGAACGGAGAGTTTCAACACTACATTACTAGGTTCCCTCTTCATATCCTGCTATGTGCAGGATAGAGCTTGAAGCTAAAAAAACTATGAAAGATTAATGGGATCATTATAACATGGTTTTTAACTTAAAATCCACTTAAAATAAATTATAAAATTAACCATTTACTTAACTAATGTCAAGAAGACTAATCGACCATGGGACATCCTCCGCCATAGGCCCGCACCTATCCCATCTAATTTCATCACATACTTATATTTCATTTTTATGGGCGATTTTTAATTAATTTATATTATTTTTGATTACCCGAAATGTCATCACTATTATTTAAAGATAAAAGAATAGTTTAAATATATACAAAGCAGATGTATAATTTCCTGCGATACTAATAGGCAGTCAAGTTGAAGTTTTAAAAATATAATTATTTAAGATAGAATTTCTAATGCAAAAATTTAAAACGACGAAGCCAAGCCAACTCTTTTTTGTGTATTCTGAAACTATTGGCACTTATACTAAAAACTATTTAAGAAATAAATAGATCAAACGAATGTTATAGTTGCTCCCATCCCAATTTATATGTTTTTAGTTATTTTTCTAAAGTGATCACTAAAATAACAGCATTAAACATGTTATATTTGTTTATTTTTTGTTATTTAAATATAAAAAAATAAGAAAATTTGACTGGTTTTGGGTTCGATCTCCAAACGAGGAAATATTTATTAAAATGTATATTTTAATTTCCTCGCTCTAGTAACTCACTCACTCAACAAGCAGTACCTCCAGAATTCGGCGGAGAATACGAATGGGGAACGGAGTGTATTAACACCACGTTCCCTCTGACTAATCTGCCTTGTGCGGAATATAGCATAAAGCTGATTTTAAGAAAAGGGTAAAGAAAATAACTAACAATATCAATATAATAGCGTTTATGAGATATAATGCGATCAATATTTATTATAAGAATTATAGAGAAATCGTAATATACGACTTGACGGCTACTCTACTCTATTGGTACCCCAGTGGTACCCTCCAGCCCGTTTTCAATAAAGCTAAAATTATAGGAAACAGCCACCATAGATTGTAAAGGACAGGACAGTGATTACTGTAACTACTAGAGATGACCGAGTGATATTCTATAAAGTTGCTTACTATTTAGCTAATAGCAAGGCTTACCAGCTCGCTTCACATGCAAAATATTGATAATGGATTATTGAGAACAGGAAAATCCAGGTTTACTTTGAACTTTAAGTTGAAGATTGTTAGAGCTGTTTTCATCATGTTAATATTAAATGACGTTATTCTTATAATATAGTTGTTAGGTGTATTAAAATCTATTTGTGTTATGAATAATATGATGCTACAGTAAATGACATAACAGGGTTTTTAATAGAAACATACTAACATTATGACTCTACTACAACCATATCGAAGTCAAAAGTCATTATACTAAAAATTCTAATTAATTTGTTTGTTATGAATGTAATATTAAGAAAAGATAAAACTATTGTACCAATAAATTATTCTCATGCTTTACATTTCTTAACCACTGATAAAACTTCCGTTGATGATAAGAATGTTATCAGAAAACAAATGATTATGAAAGCTATTATTTCCATAATATTTGTTATTATGACATAAGACATAGTAAAATACATAAATATTGTTAAAAAAGTGAGAATTCAATCAGCTTTATGTTGTATCCCTCACACAGCATGGTAGGCAGAGGGATCCTAGTGTCTTAACTCTCCGTTTCTCGACACCAGAGCGAAGAAATGAAAATATAAATTTGAATAAATATTCCATTACCTCGAGTGGGGATTGAACCCACAACCAGTTGCATTTAGAGTCACTCTTTCTCCCCGAATGGCCTCATTCAATCAGTATAATATATAATAATATACATATAATATTATATATTATAATATATGTGTGGTCCCGCCCCTGCTTTTCTCGACAGTACTATTGGTCGGTTAATAAGGCGGCCGCGTGACGATGACGATGTTTTAGCAAATCCCAAGGTGTGCTAAGATATTTATAAATATAGCATTATCTTACAAAAATCGGTTCCATAATTCTTGAAATAAGTTCGAAAACAGACTCAGCGAAGCTAAGGATTTTAGTTTAGAGTAAGTTAGTAGTACCATTGATAAATTGGGCGACCCCAGATATCAAGACATTGTGTGTTGAGTGGCGAAACTCAACGCCGCATGTTGTTTTAATAGAAAGGATGTTAAATAAATTATATTTTTCTTTAGTAATATGGTAAAATAATTATTAATGTTAAATTCGAAAACTCTAATGAATTTCTAACATCACGATTTTATAAATAAACATAAGTAACATATTAGAAGATGATTATAATTTTTAACGATTTGCATTTCGTTGTGTCTCTCGCGTCAAAGGTAAAAGAATGTTTAATTAAGACTGTGCAACATGACTGAAAAACTTTTCAATCTCTTAGCAAAAGTTCTTGTCTAGCAGAACTATTTTAAGCATTTCTTATCGACGAATATTAATATGACTCTAATAATGGACAATATTAAATTAAAGAAATACCTCAATAGAAAAACAAAATATATAATATTTTTGAAACGATAACGGAGAACTTATCAACATTTTGACGATATTTACTTATTAGGTACCTAAAAAACTTCGATTATATCGAAGCACTTAAAATCAGAATAAAATATAAAATCTGCTGAAAATTAATCTCCACAATCAATGTTAAAATTTTAATATGTCAATAATATTATTTAAATATTTATAAGAAAGTGTATAGCCAATTAGCCATGTCCTGACATAAAAAACCTTACCTTGCGCGCTAACGCCAGACAATGTTAATAATACGGATATCAGAATAGTCCTCCACCATGCACCTTCTACCCTTATTCCCCTTCTGGCAGCCATGATAACATTTCATCACTGCTCTAATATCACCTCGTAGCCATCTGGGAACAAATTAAAATAAATATATTTCGTATAAAAAACCCACTATACAAATCTTATACGAATCTAACTTTACTATAGCTATCTAATTTGAATAAGAAGACATTTTTTATCATACTTTTTATTAAATAAAAAACACATATGATTTTAAAATGAATATAATAGTGTCAAAACTTAAACTTCGGCTATCCATATCAATCTATAATTGATTGCTGGATGGAAAGAATGATGGTTATTAGGCGACAAATGACGTAAAACGGTGACGGATAAATGGATAGAAACGTCTTGTTTCTATTGTATAAAATATATATATATATATATTGCCGTGTAAATACATGAATATTGTAAATAGAAAGCAGTTGTAAATAGTAAAAAAAACTTTAACCCTTGTGTTCACAGATTTCATAGATTGTTTTTTATCATTACAGCCCCTTTTCGGGTTTTAAGGGAACCTTCCAGATTAGGGACCGCATGGTTCTACGGCCGTTAAGTATCAGACTAACCACTATAAGCTACGGTGCTACTTCTCGATCAATACAAACGGATTAAAGCCACCTAATATAAAAAAGTGATTAAAAAAATCAAAAATATAGTAATTAACTTGAAAAAATATAGCAAACATATGTACCTATTCGGTTAAAGTATTTAGAGCTCGTCGCAAATATTTCGAGGGTGTCTTTTAATTAAAATTTCCACGTAGATTATCACAACTAAGAGTTCTTGCCAAATTACACTGCATAACTAACTGTATTTAGGAGGAGAACATGTAAATTATTTCTAAAAAATATTTTTAAAAAAAATCAGCTTCACGCTGTATCCCGCACACAGCAGGGCAGAGGGAACCTAGTGTTAAGACACTCCGTTCCCCACTTTCTGCCGAATTCTGGAGGCATTGCGTGTTGAGTGACATAACTCATAACCGCGCTTTGCTTCGACACCGGAGCGAAGAAATGGAAATATAAACGTCCTGGACTGGGGATCGAACCCACAACCGTTGCGTTACAGTAACAAACTCTAATATAAATACGAAAATAAAAACAGTAATGAACGAGAAAAAAATAGCAAATTTTAATCGCAACTATGAAAGCTCAGTTAACAAACTAGTTCAAACAATCTTTAATTGCCTTCTACTTTTAAACAGTAATAAAGATATCAAAGGCGGCAGACGGCAAGCAGTTGTGAAATTATATTTTAACTCCTACGTTACTTCTGTTTATATTAATCCTATTTATTAAACGTCTTGAATAAATTATAAGTTAAATTATTTAAATGAAACGACAATAATGGTGTTAAAAATGTATATGTTATACTTATTTACTTTTATTTCGATAATTTAAATTTCCATAATGTTCACCCGTTTTTTATAAAAAATAACGAAAATATATATGGACCATTATATGTATGACATGGTAGCGAAACCCACCCACCGAAAAGCAATATAAAGATATACATATGATCATATTATTTTGGCTGTTTTTTTATTTTCCTTATAAGTTTAAAGAAATACCGATAAATGCATAAAATTAAAGCAACATGCTTAATTAAAATGCAACTAAAGCAAAACACACAAAATTAATTAAAGCAATGTGCTAATATAAAATTAATATTTAATTACAAATGAAATTGATAAGGACTAGTCAAAAGCCTATCGACACAAATGTTACATTTTCATCAATTCAGTGTCCAAAAAATATCGATAAAATATTTTAATGGTGTTTATTTTATTATTTATGAAATTAAAAAGTTATTACTATACGAAGTAGAAAGTACTTGCCACATACCTATCATATTATTATTTTATTTGAAAAAATGGACCTAGTTAAATGGACAGCGATTGATTGTTAACGCTACGATTGAGAGCTCGACCTCCACTCGGGAAAATAATTTATTTTCAATTCTTCTTTCGGCAAGACAAAGATAACAACGCTCGACTTCGGGTGGTAATTGGAAAAACAGGGTATCTTGACTTAGCAGATATCTAAATTATTGTATTATTATAGGTATAATCAAGACATTTTAATATATAATAAATAAAAAAACAACAATAAACTTAAAATCAACAAAACTTTAGCCATAAATCGAAAAGGACAAAAAAGTACACAGCTTGTTTGGTAACTCTACAAAAGTACGGAAATTGCGCTACGCTTTCCTCAAAAGTTTACACATAAACACCGCGTGGTGTGAGCTTTCATAAACACACTTGTAAATAATAAAAGTACGCGAATAAATAAAAAAGAGAGTCTCTTATTGACTTGAAAAGAAAATTTTCCATATAAATCAAAATGGACAATAGCTAAGGGAAGTTGAAATTCATCGAAAATAAGGGTTCCGACGAATTGAGTTATTCCTTTCTAATTGAATAATTCCTTTTGTTGAATAATTCTTTTTCTACATGAAGGAATACTATATACTAATTCACGTGACATTCTTTTTCTTAATTTTAATTATTCGTTTTTATTTGTATTTAATGTTTTATAAAACTATTATATTATTAGTCACAACTGAATAAAAGTTAAAAGCTTTTAATTAAGCTTTATCTTCATAAAACTTTGAAACGTTAATGACAATGAGTAAGTATGTAAAAGAAACATTTTTCAAAGTTCTTTGTAATAAATAAATGTGAACACTAATAACTTCGTATAGTTAATTTAAAAAAATGTCTATTAAAAATATAATATTGTAATTTTATATAAATATTACATAATATATAATTGAATTGAATTTATTTAACGTATCTGTAAAAGATGTTAGAAATACCATTCATAGTGTGGTATTTCTAATATCTTAGTTATTTTTGGCTGCCCTCATCTCAAACACTCATACAATATATCACTTTAAAGCACGCACCCGGGCATTTCTTATCTTTATTATTTACTTACCTATAGTTTTCTTGTAACTCCTCTAAAAATGGACAAATAATATAACATTCACAACACACGAACTAAAAAAATAGATATATAAGTTCACTGTTGTCTATTTTAAAATAAAATTTACACAAACTATTACGTTCCCAAAACAAATAATAATTAACCTGTAAAATGTCAACGGCGTTCGCGGTCTTTTTGTGACGTCAGAGCACCACCTCTCTCACAACCATACTCGCGCCAAATTGACGCGTTACTAAATAGACCGGCATAAATTCATTCAACTTCAGGCACCAAATGCTGTTCTTGTCTAGCAAACGTATTTTCCCATATTGCTATCCCGCTCTAGGGCTTCCGCTTGATGAACCCTATTGAGCTCGTTAGTCATTAATTAATTCTGCATAAGAAAATTACTTTTAATTTAAACTGTGCACAGATGTTGTCTTTTGGGCTATCAGTGAAGTGTTAAAATATTTGCGGACTATAAATATAAAAATCATGTGTGGTCTTGACTTTGATAAATAACTCTACAATATTAATGTAAGCTTAATAACTAGATGTCAGTTCGTTGTTTTATTTTTTTATTATATTTTTTTTCAATAATTTGTTGGTTAAGGAAAAAATATAAATTGAATTGTTATAATAAAATAAACAACTAAGTACTTGTTTAAAATTTACTTTGAAATTTACATGTTAACATTTAAAAACCTAATAAAATCTTGATCATTCCACTTATAAATAATATACATCAAAGGCTGTATAAAAATTTGCTATTACGTTAAAAAATTAAAAATACAATAAATGACATATTAACTTTTTGACATATTATGTCCAAAGCAAAAAGTTTTCACGACAATAATCAGAAACATCGTTAATGGCGAAAGAGGAGTATTTTAAGTTAAATCGCCTATCAATTACATCAGACGAACTCGCTACCAAGAACCGATACGAAGTTTTCCGAAGCAAAGTGAAATTTATAGTTTTCCAAGTTGGACGGCGCGGCGGGCGGCACACTGCGCCCGTACAGTGTGTCTTTATTACGTGTAAATACCTGAAACTAATGTATGTATATACGTATATTACTTCTATTTACTACTTCTCGCTGGTTCTTTTGCAGACGCCTTTTACATAACGTGGTCTTATTAAATTTTAATGACTGCTAAACCTATTTCTCTTTGAAATAAAAATTTTTTTATATTAAATAAAAGCAAGAAAATATTCTGAAAAGCAATTCAGAAACTAAGTTATAGAAATTTAAATATAATTTATATGGAAAAATAAGAAAAAGCGTTTTTTAATCTATCTAAGGAATTTCTTTTATATTACTTGTAATTGATAAATCTTATCTTATATTGATGTAAACAGATCTTGTTGTTGATTAATATATCAGTATGAATTTAACTTTTCTCTTAAAACCTGTATGTAAGCTGGGAAGTATTATATTCATATATATAGAAACATATTATTATTTTCCAGGGGTAATCAAAATGAAATACAACGTCGCACGGCTTACGTTTTTAGATATTACTATAGAAACATGTATTTTTTGTCAGTTTCGCGCTGTATTCCACATATTGCAGAGGGAACCTAGTCTTAAGATACTCAATTCCCCCACTTTCCGCCGAATTTTTAGGGGTTGCGTGTTGAGTGACAGAACTTATATAACAATTTATGAAAGAAGAATAATATATAAAATATAAAATTTTCAAAAGTCTATCTATTCTAAAGAAACTAACAGACTATTTCAATTAAGTTTAAAGTGAATCTTGTTAGCGTGGGTCAGCTACCTGCAGAACGTCAAGTGCTTTGTCGTGAGACATACTGCTCAAGCATGGCTCTTTACACCACACTTGAAAGACATTTTGTTTACTTTTGGTCTTAAAATTGTCTTCTTTTAAGGAATATTATGGTAAAATTATTTATTTACAGTTAAATATAGTGTAGATAAAACTGTCATTGTCCTTTAGTACTATATTCCAGTATTAGTATTATATCCACTCAGGAGAGTGGAGCAAATTAAACATTAAAATTAAACCCACAGTTACCCATGTCCAATTTTCAAGGCATTGCGTGTTGAATGGCGCAACTCAACGCTGCGCCGTGTCTTGTTAGTTGTTACCAGAGGAAGGAAATGATAATAACACATTTAGAATTATTGAAAATTTAAATAGTAAAGCTTTACAATTATAAAATATATTTGTATTATCCAAGAGAGCTTTATATTTTGATATATAAAGCGTGACAGAAGCTGATAAAGCGTCCAGTCGTGGCGCAGAGGCACAAGTATGTGACTGTAAACGGAACAGGTTGTGGTTTCGATTCCCATTCGAGAAATTGAAATATCTATTTATTCAAGTCTTCGCTCTGGTGTCGAGGCAAAGCCAATGCCAAAAAATGCCTAAAAAATACGACGAAAAGAGAATAGCGGAGTGTCTTAACACTTGGCTCTCTCTGCCTACACTGCTCTGCCTAACGTGTGGGATAGAGCGAGCTGAAAGAAAGATAAAAATCTTTCTCTTATTTACGATAATCATAAGCTTCTTAAGATTTTTTTATTTAATTTTATAGGCCTTTTTAACGACCATATTACTATTGACTTACTTTCAGTTCACATAAAAAGAGACAATTTTACCACTTGTATATTAAATAGATATATCCACAAACAATGTGGACATTTTGTGTTAGACCCTTTACCATATGCCACCCTTTTACGTTCCATAAAAATCAAATAAAGTATAATAGCAGTTTAATTTAATATCTTAAGTCGAAACATATTAGCCTATTTATCTTCGCCGGAGCATTTTCAGCGCAGTAAAAGTTACATTTATGTAAAAATATACGGCATATAACGGCGGTACGACATTGACGGATGGGCTCGTTCCAACATATTTAGCTGGCTTTCCTTTTTGATCGTTGTTTAATAAATACCGATACATATTTTATATGTAACGATAAAGTGTTTTGGACTTAGTTCTATGGGCGTAGGGCAGAATAATCTGTGCCCACCCCAAAAAGTTTTATTATTATAAAAAAAAAACAACATTTACACAATCATATCTCAAATTCAAATATAAAGTCGAGCCCAAGAAAATACATATATAGATATGCCCATGCTTAGTTCCAAGCAATTACATACTTCCATCCCAAAAATAATTTTAACACTTTTGCCTATTGATGTTATCTCTATTGATGTCTAAAATCTTTAAAGATATAGGGACTCGTTAACGAGGTGGCGCCATTGGTTTATGTCTTTTAAGTCACGGCCTTATGGATTATTTAGTATACAACTACGAACATTTTTATACATTATAACAAAACAATTTAAAAAGAAAAATTAAACAATATATACAAAAAAAACTATATCTTATAACTAATAATGAGTAAAAATAAATATTTGTTAATACATAAAACGGAATGGGCTCGTATGAAAAATCAAGGGGATACTCGTAACTATGAACGGCCATATAGGAACAAAGAAGATTACATTCAATCTCTACACGAACAATCGCAAAATTGGATAAAAAACTGGCCAGACACTGTACAGGCAAGCTTCATTAGTATAAATCGAATTCTAAAGTTGCAATAATTTAATTTTCCTTAATCTAAATAATTGTAATATTTACCATCATTGCGCAATGGTTGTCCTGCTTTTGTTTGCTTACGTAATCTCGATAGTTCTGGGTTCGATTGACGTGACAAACAGCGATGTTGAGTTCCACTACTCAGGCAATGTCTCAGCTTTTTTATAGCTTCACGCTATATCCAGGGAAGGCTGAAGGAACCTGGGTTCAGACACTTCGTCCCCCATTTAATTTATCACGTGTTGAGTGATGCCGAGCGAACTTAATGCCGAGCTATGCCGCGATACGAGAGCAATGAAATGAAAATATTAAATTTATTCACCCGAGTAGGAATCGAACCCACGGCCTAAAACTCCACAAACGTCGCGTTAAGAATCGCACGCTTGTACGAGTACCTTTGCGCTACGGCGGCCACAATCAATGTCTCAAACGTGGACAGAAAATGGAATTCGTATCTTGTAACTTGGCCCCTTGCTATATGGAAAACACGAGAAGCTAAAAAATACATACGCAAATGAATCAATGTAGAAACTGTAATAATTAATGTAGAAATTAAGTTGTTGTTGAAAGTGTTTTTATTGAACTACATATTTGGATATATGTATACACAAATATAATACTTAAATAACCCTAATATTTAATATATAAAAAATATTTCTATTTAAAGGGACACATACGTCAGCTAGAGAAACAGAATAAAGCTGAAAAACTTAAGCTTATAGAATCAGTAAAAGACTATATTTCGAAAGATAAACATAAAAAAAGGAATATGGAGTGCATTAAAAAAGCGAAGGAATTAATATTTGATGACAGTTCTTATGGCCGGCAATTATTAAGGTAAACAAATACTGTAAACGCGACAGGTTGTGAGTTCGATTCCCACTCGAGGAAATTATTTATTTAAGTACATAATATTTCCATTTCCTCGCTCTTGTATCGAAGCAACGCTCGGCGCTTAGATCTGGCAACACTCCCTGCTCCCAGAATTCGGCGGATAATTGGGAACCGCCTGTAGTAACACTAGGTTCCTTAGCCTATCCTGCTGCGTGCGGGATACAGTGTGATGCTAAAATAAATTAAGGTAAATGACGAGAAAGGATAACCAGCGTATAACTTGCTATAATAATAATTAATTAATAATTGATTACGTCAACCATTGCTCATTTGTTATTTATCGCATTGATGAGTATGAATAATGTAGGTAAAATAATATATAAATCATATTTTATAAGTAGCTGTCATAAATATATGAAGTTTTTTTTTAGAGGCCAATTGTGGCGCGACGCGACGGTTGTGGGTTTGAACCCCACTCGAGGC
>HE670513.1:41432-70410 GCA_000313835.2 Heliconius melpomene melpomene | reverse complement strand
AATACTTAATTCGTGAAACAATTACTAATAATTGAAGTAAGAAGCATAGACTTTTTAAAAATCTATAAGGTTTAATATAATAATAGTTTAACAGAACTTATGAATCATCTAATTATTAATAATATGATTTACATTAAAGCACAATAAAAAAAACTAGTTTTTATATAGTACGTCTTAATGCTATTAACATTGTGATGAATCCTCCAAAGGTATATGTAAGATATTTAACAAAATGCTGACATTTCGACAACCATCTAACGATTACTAAGAGCGGCATGACCGCGTGGCATTAACATTACCTACATTTAACGTTAGAAAACATATACAGCCTCTTTACGCATCCACACGTCCTTTTAGTTTGTAAATATTAAATATTCAATTTATTTTAAGCGCAAAAATAAACGATAAAATTATATTCGTACCAAATTCCAAAAGAATATTGCAGCTAGACTATACATATGTACATACTTGTATATTATATAGATTTAATTCTTAAATGTTGCGATAGTCAACAGGATAATTTGAAAATTATTAGCTTATTATCAAATTAGAATTTAGACACAAATTCTATATTTGTTGATTGCTTATATACCAACTTATTCTCATATATGTATTTACGTTATTGTTTAATGTATTTTAAATATTTTTAGGTTAAAATTATTTTGTAAATACTTGCCACGGCCACGGCCCCAGCTTTGCCTTGAATTTTTGCTTAACGCACTTTTATGTCAAGTTTTTTAGTAAAAATATTATAGTCTTATATAAAAGGCAAATAACATAATATAAGTATTTAAAATTAGATGAAGATGAATAAGAAACAAACCGGTTAAGTGCGAGTTGGGCTCGTCCAATGTGTATACGTTAACGAGAAGTACAACTTCAAAAATAGACATACGTGTGTGGGCATTGCATGCACTCATTTTGTACAAAATGCACTGCAAATATAAAATTATAGTGATTACTTTCTACTAAATATCTACAAATTTTCATTTTTCTGATTCTTTCCTTTATCTTTATTGTAAGTCCTCGATTCATTGTATTGTAAGTTCTCAATTCCACGGAAAGTACTTTATAGGTTTTGCGATTTTCATACAAAATGCAGCAAAATCAAAGCATAAATGCTCGTATCTTTTGATTGCGAAGCTTGATTTTTTCTGTACTTCAAGAGACTACAGACTTAAATATTTGATAAACAATTAAGTATGCTATTTCCACGCGATCTCGAGATTATTAATCTTTACAGATGGACAGGCAGGCCACAAAGTATTATATTATTATTATATATTATTATTATTATAAGGGTTCCGTTTTTACCTTTTGAGGTACGTACCCTAAAAAGGATATATTAACAATGTTCCATATTCAAAATAATTATTAGGAGTACAGACCAACATAAAGCGTGATATAGAATTAATATTCATATATTTAAATATGTGGATATCTCATTAATTTCTATTTCTATTCTATGTCAATGCTCTGTTTGATGTAAAGAAAATAAACTATGTAGCAATCATTGCAATATTTATTGAAAACGAAATATATCATATAATAACATTGAGATTAAGAATATGTATTAAAACATTTTTTCTCTACATTTAATCGATTAAAATATACTTCGATTGACCAACTAAAGATCATTCAATATAACAAGCAATTAAATGCTAAATGGTTATTAAATTTTAACAAGATGTTAAGCCAATCAAAATATTTATTAAATTATTAGTTACAGCTTCCTCAATTTAGAACCACAATATTTAAAAGTATGCGTCCAATAATTTTGTAGAAAATATTAAATATTTATATACACTTCGTATCCTATGAAGCACATGTTATTTAAATTAAATATGACTAATATAAAAAAAATAGAACATTTATAGCTCTCTCGAACCCATTTAGAGTTGATGTAACCCGGATACCTAGAGAATGTCATACAAGAGCTATGTTGAATAAATAAAATATATCACTGTTCTGACGTTGCCGACATTTTTTTTTTACTCGATGAAATATTAAGATTTATTATGTTAATGAAATAAGAAAACCAATAACCTTATTAATTTCAGATTTATGACATTTTAAAAATTTAGTACTAAAGAAATAGGTAAATAATTTCTGTTTAGAGGACATAAAATGGCCTAAACCTCCTTTACTAGTAATGTGATATCTCCGGTGATTGATTATTTTATAATAATAACAATATAAATATTTAAAGTAAATACTGTAAAGTACTATAGAATCTACATATATAAAAAAATATGTGTGATTTTGAAATTAATATGTTTTCTTTGAATCATATACTTATGCCTAATGTAAAAACTTTAAAAAAAATCTTGTTCCTTTATCACGGACAGATAGTGCGGTCTGTCTGTACATCTGAATTAAGCAGAAAAAGCACTCCAGCTTTCTTGGATAAATTTACCTACCTTAAGTAGGTACCTTCATTAAAATTAAAATATATAAGTATATAATAGAATGGAATTGCAATTGGAAATTAACTTACTAGACGATTACAAGTTCATTAACAAAACATATTTCGATTTATTTTGCACATATTTTGCTTAAAAATAAAAATAGGATGAATATGATGAAATAATTTACAACTAGTGTTTATCTTTTTGAGAGAAGTCGTAAATATTCATTTTAATAGGTGAATAGCTTTGATTTTACATTAGATATA
Organism: Heliconius melpomene melpomene; assembly: GCA_000313835.2. Lineage (NCBI taxonomy): Eukaryota > Metazoa > Arthropoda > Insecta > Lepidoptera > Nymphalidae > Heliconius > Heliconius melpomene. The sequence goes on along the minus strand of HE670513.1, from coordinate 67,736 downwards.
AACATATTAAATGTATGTCTGTGTGTGTATTGGATTAAATATAAAGTACCTATGTCTGTTCATGACAATTTATTATTAAAATCCAGTATATTTCAATTCCAAAATAATTAAACAAAAGTCCAATTTTATAATTAGCATTATCATTTTTTAAATAAAATATACGGTAAACCTTAGCGCAGTACTTCTTAAAAGTTTTAAAATACTACGAGAGAAGTCAAGTTCGACAATAGTATATAATAAAGTAACTATGCAATTTAATGCTAAACAGTAAAAGAATGATTAATAACTTTTAAGATCGATAACAAGCTAAGCATAAGTTATATAAAATGATAGTGCATTATAAAACGGTGTTATGAGGTATCTCAAAGGCTAAGGTTATTCCTATTCGTGATGAAGAGCGTTCTATATACATATTATATGTATTTTAATTCAAAATATAAGTCGTGGCGCAGCGGCAGTAGGGTGTGACTGTAAGGAAGTGAAATATTTATCTACGTTTATATTTCCATTTCTTTGCTCTAGTATCGAGGCAAAACGCGGCGTTGAGTTCTGCCACTAAACACGCAATGACTCCATAATTCGGCAGAAAGTGGAGAACGGAGTGTATTAACACTAGACTCTGCCCACTGTGAAGCTGGAAAATAAACAATTAAATTACACAGCAGAATAATTAAACAGTAGGTTTCCAAGTCCAGTAGCTAAGCTATACAAATTTAACATAATGGTGAAAACATTATGATAATTAAAATATTCTTTGAAAGTCATTATATTTTATTCCATTTAGATAAAATTACATTATGCAAATAAATATATTTTTAGAGTGGTAAAACGGAACAGTCCCTTTACCGAGCTGTGAAGCAGACGATCAAGGTTATTTATAACATTATTTATTTTGTACCATTTATTTTCCCGATAGAATGTCAGTCAATTTTATAATGTAGGCAAATCGCAAACCATACTAAACGGGTAAAAAAAAAATATTTAAAATCAAATATCAGCTTCACAATATAATCCGCGCACAGCAGGGTAAGCAGACAGAACCTAGTGTTAAGACACTCCGTTCCCCACTTTCCGCCGTATTTTTCGAAGCATTGCGTGTTAAGTGGTAGATCTCAACGCCGGGCTTTTCGTTTCTGCAAAGTACACATATACGATGTACCTACTGCTAGAGGCCATCGTGGCCCAAAAGGACAAGTGTGTGACTGTAACGCAAAGGTTGTGGGTTCGATCCCCACCCGAGGGAATGAATTGTTATTTTCTAATGTTTTAATTTCTTTGTTCTGGCACCAATGCAAAAGCAATGCCTCAACACGCAATGCCGCGAAACTTTTTTAACTTTATAGTGGGGAACTCAGTGTCTTAACATTAGGTTCCCTCTGCCTACCCTGCTGTACGCGGAATACAGCGTGAGGCTGATAAAAAAAGTTATAAAAACTATAAGCAAAATAATAATGACAACAATTACACAGAAGCGTAAAGTCACGCAGTATTTTAAATTTACATAATTTTGCATTTTTAAATGTTCTTATAAAACTAGTTTATGAGTTCAGAACTTATTACATAGTCGATGATGAGTATAAATATTTCCTTATACAAAAAGGACTTAACAAATAGATCGTTATCTTCTACTATTATATTGTGAAAACTTAGGACATTTTTCTTAAAAATATATTAATAGCTAGCGCCACGCTCGCATCTTCGCCCGCTTGATTTACACAATTATTAATTTAGTAATCTGCTTTATTTTCATTTTCTAATAAAAATATAATTGAAAAAAACAATATCTTTTTAATTTATAATTATTTATCATTGTATAGGTAAACTTAAAAAAAATATGTATAGATTTCTAGTTGTGCATTTCAATATTTTTAATAATGCAGCGCCTGCGATAAAAAACAAACTAAAATTCCCGCTGAGCCTAGCCTACATGAAATTTTTGCTAGGCGTATGTTTTACTATCAATTATTATCATTTGCCATAAAGTTGTATTCGCGTTGCTAATTCCATTATCAATATGGATTTTTAACGAGTAATCAGCGAAGAGTTCGCGCAAACTATTGCGAAGAATTATATCTATTAATTTTCGATTTTGTACGATTTATAAGGTCGACTTAGAGATAAATCTTTCAAGAACCAGTTTTATATTAAATTTCGGTGGGATTGCGTAATCATTGAATGTTGATGAGCATACAACAGCCGCGTGGGTTCAGCTGCCTCCCGCCTTGAACCACTGTGAGGCTTGTAAAAACCAAGGACACTTTATGTCGGACAATCGATCAGATCCATCTCGCGTTGATTTAATATGAATACACACGGTTGACCAATGCGTTACAATCATCTTACGTTGTACATTACATATTTTATATATCTTATTTGATAAATAAATTTAGTCAAGTGACAATTGTTGGAAATAAAATAGTTCTCTGCTAAAAAATGAAAATAATAATGTTTTCATTGCTACAACGCAAAGAAAATTTTAAAAAGTTAGTTAGTTATATAGGTGCATGCCTATTTACTGTTAAAAATCCATTATTTTCCTAAAATCGATGCCAGCTTGGGTAATTTTTATTAATTATTTTCATTAATTTTTTTCGGTGTAGTAGTTATACATTTATATTTGTCTTGACTGGAAAGTACTAATTAATTAAGTTATGATTTAATCTAAATTTGAATAAACAAAAAATGACTTATTAACATTTTTAGATTATTAATTTTCAAGGTTTTGCTTTTCATCATCACACGTATTATATATACAAGTAATAAGTTATGATAAATAATATTGATTAATGTTTTCTAGAAGAATGTTTTTTCTCCGAATATTTCATTGTTTTTAATTACAAAAATTACTCACATTTTTACACGCGAAATTATTTTAGAGTTCCCTTTGGTTTTCATTTTGTTATCGCAATTCCCCGTAGTCTATTTACATATCGTACGAGTGGATTATGATACCTCATTAGAAGGCAAAGATCTGTAGATGTTTTGTTCAATTTACACACAAAGTTAACTGTTTTAGAGAAATTTTACATTTTGACATGGATCAGAATCATTATTCTAGGTTCTCTAATGTCCCAGGCCTATATTTCTAAATCTTAGCATGTAACTCCTACCTAATAATTCTTGTGAAAGCTTTTATAAAACAATTTAAAAACTTTTTAATTGGTTGTTCTCTAAAAAGAACAAAATTAAAGATATATCAGTTTATATAGTCATCTACATCCCCTTCACAGGAATTGGATGAATCACAAATAACCTTGTAGGTATTAATATTTATAATATAATATTTAATAATATTTACATTGCATATGAAATTGCTGCAACAAGCAAAAAAAAAATATTAAATATAATATAAATTAAAATTAGCCTTAAAAACAAGTTATTAATTACTATCGAACATTAGAATCTTAACAATAAAAATTTATACAAAAGATACACATGTTAATTAATCAAAGTCTGATCATAAACACCTCTACATTTAATAAATCGCTTATTGGTCATTGAACTAATACGTCGTATACTCGTAAATGTATTAAGCAGTTCCGTGAGTGAATGAGCGAAAAATAAAATAAACTGAACTTACTTCCTTTTAACAATCGATTCGCTACTCAGGAGTTCCGATTCCCTTTTGTAGCGAAGTTAGGAATCTGGGTCTTATCATTGATTGTAACATGTTTTGGGCACCACATATCAATGTAATCAGCAAGCTTATGCATTTCTCCTTCCATTCCCTTAGGCGTCTCCAATATTTCCTCCTTCTCCTTCCAATTCTCGACTACGCTGATGTTTGCTATTTGGATGCGACTGAGGAGCTTCTTAACAAATTAGAGCGACTTCAAAATCTCGCCATACGCTTCGTGTATGACCTTCGTAAGTATGACCACGTCTCTCAATTTCGTGCTCAACTCAATGGGCTCCCAATCCGTCTTCGCCGTGATATGCACATCCTTACATAACTTTTTAAGATTCTCAATTACCAAAACTTCGCTGATAACATTACAAATTATTATAAGAATCTAAGATAACTGAAACAGCACATGATGGTATATTAATATACAAGAAAGCGGTTTTAAAAGCGCAATATACCATTCCTTATTATTTTTTGTTAAATAACACGCAGACGTTTAATGAACTGATGATATATACCTCTAAGTTTTTGTACAGTTTTTTTAATAAGTTTTAAATAATAGTTTAGGATGATAAAAGTGACAGGAACAAGTTTTTACCGTGGATTATTGTTTACTAAAGGTCAATAGGCATATACATAATATTAGAATCTAAATAATTTTAAAGAATTTTGACCGAAAAAACTAAAATGTTTATATATAAATTGTGAACCTGTTTTTTAATATAATTAATTTAAAATATAAAACGTATGCTACAACACTAAATATATTTATTATTTTTTTCTTATTATATATAACTGTACTCTTTTGTAAAGCTACTTAATAACAGTATTTATGCAAAATTTTATTATTTACATATAATATATTAAAAATTCAGCATTGCTTTGTGCCCTTTATATTCTTACTTAATTTTAATTTCTTAATTTGTTTTAATTTTGTTGTATTTATCTCACCTTAAAAAATAAAATATTTTAGTACTCAAATATCTTATCAGCTTATTATTTATATATACAATTTAATACATACATATATGTGCATATCATGTATATTAATACTACCAAAAATAACAAAAAAGAGCATATTTAGTCATTATTACCAATATTTATCACTTAAATATTGACACATGAAGGACCATAAGCTATTCGATACTATATTATAAATGTAAATAAATTAAAATATATCATTAAAGGAATTCTAATTTTGTTGCTATAAACGATCACGTTATTCAAATGTTATGGTTTCCTGATCTCGTCTCGACACAAATGAGCATCTTCACGTTTATTCATGAACTCTATATGACTTTTTAGCTATATAGCGATTTTAAATGAATTTGGAAATATAAATATACTTTTAAATCCTCAAGATTTATTTATATAAGGCAAAACATTTACATTTTATTCCATACTGTGTAACTAAGCCATTTCTTTATTATCTTTATTAACTATTAAAATTAATAAGATACGTTTACCTTTTTCCTCGCAAAAGTGAGAAGGCAAATGGAACCTAAGGTTCCCACTTTCCACCCGATTTTCGAGATATTTAGAGTTGCAAACTAGGGTTCCGCGCTTGCAGGAATGTAATAAATTAAATATATTTACTGCTCCGAGTGGGGATCGAATCACAACTATCAAGTTTTCAGTAAGATGCTGCCCCACTGCACAAGGCTATATACTATATGAACCTCTTGTAACGTAAAGTCTTCTTTAACTTCACACGGTATCCCGTATATAGCAGGATGGGCAGAGGGAATCTGGGAACCTAGTGTTAAGACACTCTGTTCCCCATTATTGTATCGCAACAATTTTTATTATCAGAATAATAAGAAGTTTTGTGAATAAAAACACTCAACAATATTAATTATAGAAAAGTAATCATCATAATGTGAATGTTATTTAAATTACCTCTTAATTTATTAAGGCCATCTTGGCGCAGTAGGCAATTTTCTGTTTAAATAAGGGATTGTTGCAAGTTCAATCCCCATTCGGGTGAAGTGTTCAGTATAAAATAAAAATAACATATAAGATATTAAAATATTTATTGTATTCGTATATTATATATTTACTGTTTAATAAGGCTTGAGATTGTAACGGTTGAGAAATATCACAATATGAGTATGTATTTGTACACATAAAATTAAATCTACTTTATTTAAAACTTTTAATATCATGGTGGTAATATTCGCTATTATTTAGTAAAATTAGTAAATAATTTAGTTTTTGGGGGCGGATCTCGCGATGTAAGCGAGGGCGCGGGCGATCTGGGCGGGGATTTCAGGGGCGACGGGGAGGGCGTTTCCCTGTGAATAAAAAATATTCCTTAATTTGACGTAAAAGACAAAATAAGCATTTACTAATAAAATATTAATAAATACTAATATATTGTTATTTAACGTAAAATTTTTAAAATGATAATTAGAAAAGGTAAAAATTAAAACTTACGCTGGGTTGGTATCCGTTCTCGTCAGCGACGTAGCTGATGGCGATGACTTCACCTTCAGGAGATGTCCATGAGAAAGATCCTTCGGCTACATCAGGGGCTACTGGGGGGTTGCCACCAAGGACACGGGGAACACCTTGAGCTTGAGCAGCAATACCGTTTTCGGTTTCAAAACTGAAAATAAATAATAAATATTGCAATTTACAGTCAAATGCAAATTACACAGAAAAATAGATAATATAGAAATATATTTCTTACGCGTATCTGTAGGAACCATCGGGGTTGATCTCATTGTCGTATCTGACGATGGAGGCAGAGGGACCGTCCGATACAATCTTGGCTACGGGAATTGCAGCGATAGCGGCGGCCTTGGCAGGTACAACGGGTACCACTGGGACAGATGGGATAGCAGGGATAACTGGGACAGCGGGGGCAGCAGGGGCAGCGGGTGCAGCGGGAGCAGCTGGAGGAGCGACACTAGCGCTAGCTTCAACTACGACAGCTGGACGAGGTGGGAAAGGAGTAGAGGACACATAGGGTTTGTAAGGCTTATAGTTCTGGTAACGGTTGTAGTTGGAGTTGAAGGGGTTGTATTGGCCGTTGTATTGTCCATTGTATTGTCCGTTGTATTGTCCATTGTATCTGTTGTATCTGTTGTATTGGTTGTATTGGTTGTACTGGTAGTCCTTCTGTGGGAAGTATTGTCCCTGGTTGAGTTGAGCGGCGGCGGCTGCCAGCACGCATGCGAATACGACCACCTGAATTTAAAAAATCAACATGTTACAATTATAGTGTAATCAAACAATTGTTTCATATCACAAATACACAAATATTTATTAATTTTTATTTGATTTTTTTTTTCCGAAAATAATCGACTTACGGCAAATTTCATTTTATTATTTGTGAGATTGCCTAGCTTCGATGAACTAGTTCGAATGTGGATAAAAAATCCGCGCAGGCTTTTATATATCAGCGACAGAACCACCCACTTTGGGCGGCGAATTGCAATAACATTTAAATAATTTGCTACGAGAACGAAGAATTATTTTTATTAAAATAACACTTGGTCTATCCATATTAGTCATTTAATTTTATAAGGTCGATATGGGGTCATAGGAGCTATGAGCTTTTGTTTAAGTGTTATAGTTATCAAATAACTATTATTTAAAGATAAATATTTTTATTATTATTGTATTAATGTTATATTATTGATTTTATATAACAAGATGTCGAATGTTTGAGCAATACAATTTGTCGATAAATGTCGTTTTGTTATATTTTTGGATTATTTTATATTTATTGGATTTTAGGAGTCGTGCATTTTTTTAATAATTTTTAAAATATATTCTTGGTTGAAATGTGGGAGGACACAATACTTTTAAAATACATTTTTTTTAACCTTTTGTTTACCTAGTGCTAAGACAATCTGTTCCCCACTTTCTGCCGAATTCTGGAGGCATTGCGTGTTGAGTGGCAGAACTCAACGCCGTGCGCTCGACACCAGAGGGAAAAATGGAAATATAAATTTTAATAAATATTTCATTTCCTCGAGCGGCGATCGAACCCTCAACTGGTCGATTTTGCAGCACACTTTGTGCCCCTGCGACACGACTAGCCGATGTTTATTTTTTTTTTTTTTAACCGAGGAACGGAAGTGTCTTAAAGGATTTGGATTATCATAACATTGGGTGTCCAGGATCCCTCTGTTATGTGAGGAATATAGCGTTAAGCTAAACAGATTTAATTTGTTCGGCTGAATAAAGTTAGCCATCACTATTTTATATCATTAATTACAACATTTGTTTTTTTTTTATAAATTATTTCAATCCATATTTTTATAAACAAATTATATTACGAATATAAAAATTAACAATCACAAGCTCTCCATAAAGCGAGGGATCTTAAAGACGTAAGAGTATTGATAGAGCTTTAGGTTATTATTTCTTTAAGTAATTGTTTCACTTTTTTATATGTTTAATTTGTTATTTACAAATGATAGCTTTCCTAAATTTTAATTTTAATTATATTTTTTAGAATAATATAGAAAATCACGAGTGCTATACAGGCAATTCAAAATATAATAATTATTTGAAATGTTTTTTTCTAAAGTAAAATTATTACTGAAAACACACAAGGATCTAATATTAAAATAGTTTATAAAAACATTATTAATAAAATATATATACATATATGGATAGTCATGTTGCATAATTCACACGGTGATAACATTATGTCGAATTTGCATTTTTATGCCTGATTTGACACTCTAGCCGTGTTAGTAAAAATTTCAGAAGTTTTTGGTTTAATTTTATTTGGCCAAAAGGCACACCTGTGTCATAATTACTGAGATAAAAAACTATAATTTCGTTATTTACTTTTTTAAAATTAGCTTCATGCTGCATCCCGCATAGCAGGGTAGTCAGAGGGAACCTAGTGTTACGATCCTCCATCGCCCATTTCGCACCCAATTCTGGAAGTTTTGCGAATGAATGAAAATACATTGAAATAAATATTTAATTTCTTCCATTGGAGATCGAGCCCATAACTAGTCGCGGTTAGAGTCACTTTTGCCCCTGCACCACGTCCTGGGCTGGGCTCAGTAGTTCAGTTAATTTTAATAATTAAGAATTGAATATTAATCTACACGCAATGTTTCAAAAATTGGGCAGAAAATAGAGAAACGGAATGTCTTTATATATTTCTTATATGCGGGATATAGTGATCGATGTGATAAAATCTAATAAATTTATGCAATAATATTATAAATAAATTGAAAAATAAATTGATGAATTTAACTAATTACTAGGTAGATTAATCTATTTTTATATCTAAAGTATCTACGCGAAGATTGTAATTTGTTATCTCATATATGATCAACATAGATGACATTTAAATATGTGATTTTCCCCTCTTTGATAAACAAAAAAAAATGCTTAATTAATCAAGACACTATTTTTAATTAAGATAAAGTCAAAAGTAAATTTTAAGTAGGAGTCTCTTTTACAAAACGACTAGAACGCATCCTTAAGAAAAGTAACATCACAATTTATTAACAAAATATTAAAAAGCATTTCTAATAGTATCAACATTGTTGTTTAATTAATATTTATAAAAATATATTAAAAATTTTCAAGGACACCAGCTGCTGTTCAATGGCCCCAGACGTTGGTTGGTGATAAAAATGACAAGTTTCTATGAGATGAATCATTTACCTATTAGTCTCTTCATCTATAAAAGAGATTCATTATATAGATAACACTCAAAATCTGTGATAAAATCTAGCTCAATAAGCTCGAAAGCTAATTAGGCTCTTCTTAATTAGATAACAACATCTATATATGCTTATTAATTTATTTTTTCTTTAACGCATGTAATAATAATTGATATAATTTCCCTTCCTAAAGCGGATCTTACAATTCTTAGGCTCTGAATTTATGGACACAATAAAACTAAATTAGTATTAATGAGACAAAGACAATCCAAATTTGGAAGAAACCTTATCATTACCGCACCCATATATTTTGTTGTCATTGACTCATTCCCAATAGTATTCGTAGAGGTCAAATTACTGTATAAAAGAATATGTTATAGAAACAAATAAATCAGCTTCACGGTGTATTCCGCACATAACTGTGCACTGCACTGTGGGTAGAGGGAACCTAGTGTTAAGACATTCCGTTCCTCACTTTTCGCCAAATTTTGGAGGCATTGCGTGTCGTTGGCGGAACTCAACGCCGCCCTTTGCCTCGACACCAGAGCGAAGAAATGGAAATATAATTTTGAAATATATATTTCCATTTCCTCGAATCATGGGGATCGAACATAAATTAACTAGTAAATGATATAGCTTTTATACAACTTACCAGCCATGCTTAAAAATTTATCTAAAGAAATCTATAAATAATATCAATATTTTTATAAGCAGTTATTTAATTCTATTCTGGTATTTGAGGTGTAGGAAAATTAAAATAAATTTATCTTAATTGATAAAACTAATAAAATATATTTCTTATCAAACTTATACGTCGTTCTTCTTTCTTAACAATAAAATATTAATGTATGTATTTTGTATATAGCCAAGTTGGTTGGCTTCTTAAGTATATAATCTGGAAAAAACAATTAAGTAAATTTTTTTTTCTTAACGTTATTTTTTTATACATTTCTAAACTTTACAAAATTAATGCTTATAATCATTTGTCTCATATTAATATATTATAAATATTTTTATAAATATTAAAAATATTTCTATATGAGTGGGTACAGTTAGTTCAGAAAAGACATTTAAATTTATTAATCGTTTACCAGCAAAACCTGCTTGATAACGTGATAGTTTTAACAAATAAACTAACAATCTTGTTATGCTAAAATTATAATTGATATGTAAATGGAGAAAAGTCAACGGTTTCAACTTGTGGTTTTAGAACTCCATTATCTATTAATATTATCTTAAAATCTTTCTCCAAATAAACATAACATATCTATTTAAATAATATATAAAATCATAGCATAACGACCCGCCTGTGGTGTCGCTCGTTTTAACAACACTATACTTCAACTTACTTATTCCCATAAATATATTTCATTGTTATAATAGTAAAAAACTACATTGTCATAACTAAAAGATAATAATAAAGATATTTTGAACTAATGTTAGGTAAAGCCTTAAGTAGATAGTAATCTATTTAAGATGTTAGAGATATTTTTGTGTTATAACTTTTTTTTATTGACAGCAGTGGGTATATGTGGCGGTAGTACGCGTAGTATAAAAGCCTTGTCGTGAAAATGCAACGATGATGGCTCAATACTTCCCCCCCAATATTTACCCCGTATTCTAAGTGTTTTCAATAATAATTTGTGTAATTTCCACTGAATAACGAGTTATCGATGTGATTTGACTGTTTACACAAAATAAATATCTATTATTTTTCCTATATATATATAGGAAATTACATCGTAATTTGACTGTCTATTATTTTTCCTACAGTAATTGCATTGCACTCGGATGTCAATGTCAAAGTCAAAGTCAAAGTCAAAGTCAAAATATCTTTATTCCATAAAATGCTTAACATTTATTTGGACATTTACTTGAAAACTATTTTCTATATCGCATTAGCTTCTAAGCTAAACCAAGCCAAAATTGCTTCACTTTTATCCAGTAATTATCAATACTTTAAGTAATTTGATTTTATCGGTTTTAATTTTTTTACAAAAACCGCATTGAACACCAGGATAAAAACCAGAATCTTACAGACCAGATAATTTATTTCTGTTTAGTATTTTTTGTGTGATTTGTTGAGTGATTTTTTAGCTTCTGGTATCGATATATTAAAGGATCCAATTTAAGTATTTTTTATGTTTTATATGTATATAGAAAAGAATAGAATTCGATTCTTTTATTATATCTATTATAGATATATAGATACTGTTAAGATTTACTCGTGTAGCGTGAATCGTAAGTCTTCATCAGTTACAGGTTGGTTGTGTAGCAATAAAATATTCTAGTTTTATTATTATCTGGGCGTTGCTCTTCTCTTGATATATGGGCGTTAGGCAACATGCGTGTCCTATTGCTACAATTCGTATTTCGGATCTATCACCACAAATTTACGAAATTAGTCCTGATCTTATTGAAGGCGACTGAGATTATGGTCTCCAGGCCAGGCCACATATTTCCAGGGAAGCCAAGGTAAACTTCATGTCAAAGCACTCCGTCCTTTACACCCTTACATTCGAATTACTATTTTTTGAGTAAAACAACCAGGGGATCGAATCCACAATAATCACGATTACAGTGAGACGCTGTTCCACTGCGCCATGATAATCTCATAAACAATGTATGTTTTTTTCAGCTTCACGCTGTATCCTGCATGTGGCAGGGTAGGCAGAGGGAGCCTAGTGTTAAGACACTCCACTCCCCACTCTTTGCCGAATTCTGGAGGCATTACGTGTTCAGTGGCGGAACTCAACGTCGGGATTTTACCTTGGTGACAAAGCGAGGAAATGAAAATATAAATAAATAATACCTAATTCATCCCCCCGAGCCCACAACAGTGATATGATTAAGTGACGCAATTATTTTTTTAATAAATGCCAGTAAAAATTATTATATGCGCAACATTAAGAAAATATTGAAATATATATAATATATTGTTATATTCTCATTTAATAAATATATCTGTTTGTACACAATATAACACAACATATGGGAATAGTTTTAATAATATTATATGTAATTATTAAAGGCGTCATAAATACAAAGTGAAGTTATAAAATATATTAAAATTATAGTGATATCTGTCACGGTTTTGACAGGTGCTTATAATTTATTGTAATATTTGATCTTGTCGTGGTAATTCTCACATTCCGCTAGCTCATCCGAATTCAGTTTGAATGCCTAAATTCAATAAATAAATCATTGAAACGAAGATTTTTAATATTATATTTTGTATCACTAATTAAGGTCAAATTTAAATGTTTTATATATATACTATAACTTCAAATTAACGCCCTTGTGGTATAATTGCACAGTGCCCGGTTGTTCACGCAATACTTCTGGGTTGAGTTCTCATTTGGGATATTTCTTTTTTTTTGTTATTTTTATTTGCTTTGTCTGATCTGCCTTTGCGTCTATTGGAAGAAAAAATATATATGTAAGTACTTATAAAATCTAATTAAGAGATTCTTAAATATTAACATTGTATTCATTTATTTAAATTGTATTGCATATGGTATTGTACACATATTGTATCGCGGTTTGTCACATATATTTAACTTCACCAAATATACAGAACCCACATGATCTACATTTTTCTTCATTATTATTTAAATTAATTGCAAGACTATAATTTATTAACATAATACTAAATTTGATCGTTTTCATTATTAAAATTAAGTTAATATCTTATTCTTAGCAAAGTTATTTTTTAAATGAATTTAAATCGTAATGTGGAAAATTAAAATATTATGCTCCAATTTCGTATAAAACACAGGTTTTAAGCTGTTTAATTTAAATCGCATCCTTGTTTGGTATCTTTGAATGAATGACGAAACCTCAGCCTCCATAAATTTTATTTCTTATACTTATATCACGGAAACTGCTCTGATCTTGTTTTTTTTTATTGTGCTATTTAACAAAAGTGATAATAGCTTTAGTATTTATGTATAATAGCATCCTGTTGAGTAGAAGATGTACAAATTTTATTATTTCTTTAATACTAGCGAACGCCTGCAACTCCGTTCGCGTAGATTTTATGACTAGTGCTACGCTTCTTTCGCTTTACTATTTGGTTAAACTTTTACCATCTTTAATCAATACTAATTTTGTTAACCTATTTTTTTAAAATAAAAAATTAGAATGACATATCTAGAATTTATCATTTGAGATTTTAAGAAATCATTACTTTAATTTTTATATTTATATCAACTAAAAATCCCCATCGTGCTGCATCAACTTCTACGCCATTATCATATAATTATATTGTGTTAGCTGATTTTTTTATTAATCCTATGATATTTTCTAGATCTTCATTTTCTACAGCGTCAAATACCAAAATTCACTGGTATCAATTGTTTATCAGTAGGTAATGAAAAAAAAATACATCAGCTTCACGCTGTATCCCGCACACAACAGGGTAGGCAGTACCTAGTGTTAAGACACTCCGTTTCCGACTTTCCGCCGAATTCTGGAGGCATTGCGTATTGAGTGGCGGAACTCAACACCGCGCTTTGCCTCGGCACCAGCGCGAAGAAATGGAAATATAAATTTAAATAAATATTTCATTTCCTCGAGTGGGGATCGAAACTACAACCAGTCGCATTTACAGCCACACTTTGTGCCCCTGCGCCATGCCTGGCGTAATAAGAGTAAATTAAGTCTACGTTATCCATTTTGACTGAAACTGCAATTTGCAAAGTTATTGCAAAAGTTAGTTTTTTTATCTCTATCGATCTCCCCGTTATTTTTTGACCAATTTAAATCTTTTCTTTTAAACATACCGTTGGTCCCATTACCACTAAATCTGAATGTAAGTAACAATAATTTTAAATTAATTTATTATTACTGTACCATAAAAAAATAGAAGTGAATAAAGTGACGCAAAGGCACAAAATGTACTGTAAGCGCGACAGGTTGTGAGATATATTCACATTCGAGGGAATGAAATATTTAATATTTATTTAATCTTCGCTCTGTCGAGGGAAAAGCGGCGTTGAACTCCGCCACTCAACACACAATATCTCCAAAAGTCGGCGAAAAATAGGGAACGAAGTGCCTTAACACTAGGCTCCCTTTGACGGCGAGTGACTGAGGTGTGACGCTAAAAAAATCGCAGAATAATATTTTATTTAGTAAGTATGTATGATGATTTATGATTAAAAAATGATTATTTTAAAAATTTATTGCTTGTAGATAACTTTCGTTTATTGGTTTATTTGAGGCTATTAGCACAAAGTGCGACTGAAATCGCGACCTGTTGTGGGTTCGATTCTCTCTCGAGGAAAGAAGAAAGGATGAAATATTTATTTAAATTTATATTTCCATTTCTTCGCTCTAGTGTCGAGGCGTTGAATTCCACCACTCAACACGCAATGCCTCCAAAATTTGGCGGAAAATAGGTTCCCTCTGCCTGCCCTGATGTGTGCGGGATACAGCATTGTTTGTATATAGCTTGCGTCAATTGGGTTTATGATTGGTGATGAGATAACATCACAATAAGTGTGAATGTATTCATTCATATCAAATAGATATTATATTGCAACTTTTAACCAGAACTGAATTGGTTGCTTGTATGTTATAAAACTATATACAGGGTGGAAGATTCAGCGCTTCTTTTACTGAAACTGCATATAGGGTAAAATAGTTCAAACCCAGAATTAAAAAAAATAATCAAGGTACCTCAACGGTTTGGACGTAGGATTTTTTTTACATTTCACGATTTTTATCCATACCTGTATTTCGTGTGACGCACACATACGTGTGCGACGTTGCCGCTTTGACAGGTAAATGTGTGCGTGCCTATGTTATACTTTACAAATGGCGTTTTATTTTAAAACGATAATTTTATTATTTATTTTGTTTGAAAAAAAAAACTTTTTCATTTTTGAGATTTATTTTTTTTCCGAATTATATTAGGCTTTTATAGAATAGTTAAAACTGTGGTTTCATTTAAAGTGGCGCTGACAATTCCACCCTGTATATTCTTCATAAGTACTAACATACAAACTAAACTAGAATTTTGGAAACCCTAAACATTTTCAAACCTAATCTAAGGAGTAAAAAATAGAGTATCGTTATAAAATAAATATTTTATTTTTATTACAACAATCGTTTTACATTTATATCATTCGTTCATCGTTAAATAAAATAATTTAAGGTAAGTGAGCGCCAGTTGGGTGGAAGCCATTTTCGTCGGCGGTATAGTCCACTCTGTAAGTTAGGCCATCGGCACCAACATATTCGTAGAACCCAGATACTCTAGTACCACCAGCCGAGTTGGCGTCGACTATTCCACTTTCAGCAGCACTTATTCCATTTTCCGTCTTGTATTTGTATTGATAGCTGTTAACACTTGAGTCACTGTCTTGTTCAATGATTCTCGCATAGCCCTCGTTCCCGTAATTTATAGGATAAGCATATTTAGTTGGTGATGCCGTTGAAGATACCGCTATGAGAGAACGAATTGTTGAACTGGGAATAACGCTGAAATAAATAAGGATAATAATGAATAATATTAAAATTAACTTAACTGACAACCTCTGTTGCAAGAAATTGTAGCGCCTATAAATATTATAGAGCAAGCTTAGCTACTGTAGAAAATTAAGAATACATTTTTAAAGGCGTGTAAGATATCTTTCATAGGTGATGGACGAATGCGACAAGGCGTGTAACATATCAAGATATTCCATATAAAAATTTCATCTAATAGAATATTTTAATAACAAGCTTTCTATGATATATGTAACATTATTAACCTATTATAATTAAAATATATATATGAATTCATTAAGTATAGCAAATACTTAGGATTTTTTAAGCTTTAATAAGCTCTTCGTTATGTTAAAATAAAAAAATGTTTAACTATAAAGAAAAATTAACTGTACCTATTATCTTTGTTAGCCACTACAGGTGGTGCAAGCTGTTGATGTAGCGGCTGGTATGCGTAGTTAGGATAATAGCCATTATTCCTATTAAAGTAGTTCTTATATCTGTAGTTGTATCTTCCGTCGTATCCTCGGTTAAATGCGCCATATTTGTCCCCATAGAGGTCTGGACGATAGCTTCCATCGTTTTCAGATCTTACTAAGTTTATAAGGCACAGAGCCAAACATACAAACTGAAAATAAATAAAAAAATCGAAGTTATGTAGTAATTGCATTGAAGTATATTTCAATACTTCTTTAACTTCATTGAACTTTACGTAGAGCCAAAAGAATCACGACTCTCCGTAACTCTATGCTTGAATTTGAAGCATTGTAGACTAAGGAATTAGTATAAATGATTTAGTGAATATATATGTATGTACAACATATTTATGTACACTCCCATAACATTTTCATGACTGAAATATCTTCTTTAGATAGTTGCAATACGTTCAGTACTGAGATATTTTGCACAAATTCAATTTCTTTATAAGAAAATACGTACACAAAGAACTGCTTATTTAATTTTTGTTTGTAAAATATGCTTAGCCAAGTTTGTAAGCCTTTTATACTTTCTCAAATGTATAGATATTTATAAATATTTATTAGTCGAAGAAAATAATAGATGAATTGTTATTTTTATTGGTTTCGTAGTACCACAAACTACGATAATAAAATTTCTTAAAATACTGTAATATAAAATAATTAAATTTTAATTTTAATAATAATAAATAAATATAAAATAAATATGTTATGTTATAAATGCGTCTAGGAAGTAAAATTAAGCTATTATAAGTATGTAACATTGTCTGACCAAATCGTTGATTATGCTAAAATGACGTGAAATATTTATGTTTGCAAAATATATTTTTTTTAGATTTGGTTAATAATTTAAACTCAATTTGTTTTAATTAAAATTCATCCAACTCTGAACGCAATTTATTGGTTGGAAATTGCTTATTAGGATGACTAATTAGATAAGCTACGAAAATCTAATAAACCTCTCCATTGAAACAAAATTTAAAGGTACCTAATTATTATTATTTCTTATTTAATGTCGTTTACAAATGATGATTAAATTAAAATGTTAGTGATTTTTATGTTATTTTCCCAAAATTATATTTGCAAATTAATATAAAATCTTACCACGAAAGCCTTCATTGTACTAAAACCTTGTGTGTCCGAATCTTACAAGACAATGATACTTCGACTATCCCATCACTTGATTTTATACAATCGTCGAAACTAAAATAGACTATTTATTACAAGAATAGGATCGCCCGATATGTAGAAAAAGCAATTTAGTGCTTGTCAAGGTGACATTGAAAGAAACTTATTTGGAGCGCCGTGTGAGTTACGCCAATAACCACACCCATAGCAAGAAATTCGATCAATTTACAAAACATAAAAAAAACATCTGCTTTTTAAGTTCCGGCATCTTGTCTGTTGCCCACATGTCAACTTAATCGGTATTCGGCAAGTTTATTTTATACATCGCTTTTATTTAGAACAGTTGTCATAAACGCATATTATTTAGAAATAAAACAGCACAGTGTTCACAATATTTTATTATAATTTAAAATTCCGCGTGCAGCATATAAAAAAGTAAGACATGTTCCATATAAATTAGCATCATGCGCTCTCGTCTTCTACAATCCTAACGAATACTTCATATTCTAGCTTTAATTTATTTTTTGAAGAGTTGTCTGTCCTTAATGCTTTAGATCCTTTGAAGTTGTAGAACGTTCCCAGCTTTTCACCCTCCTTCAGTTTTAAGAATGGCGGGTACCTGAAATCACAAAAATATTTCATTATAGCAAAACAGAAATTTTACTTAAAAGGTAAACTTAACTAAACTCAAAATTTCTTTTAAGACATTATCTGTATGCTGATTTTAATTTTGAAGACATTTTTTGTCTTACTTTCAATCCTAATTTTTTATCCTTAACCCATTTTTATAGATAACCCATAAGAGAGTTATGGGATGGATGGGACTTTAATATAAAAGTTTATTTTCTCAATATCTATTACAGATTATAAGATATATTTATAAATATTAGCTTAATATATATTGAACGTGTGTAATGAACGTACGTTCTAAAGCAATAATTAAGTTTACAACTAAATTAATTATTAATTTATTTCTTGATATATTACTATATTGTATAACAAACTTCTATCGACATAAGAGTACTTGCTATAACATAGACCTACATACGAGTACATAAACATACATATGGTACGCATATCTTAATATTTAAAGCTTTTACCTGTGGTGCATAGGTGCAGCGGTATTAAAACACGACTAACAATATTTTAAAAGCTTGCATTAATATTAGATAAATATTTCAATAGTATTATAATAGTATTGAATATAACAATCAATCCTCATAATTAACTAAATATACTAAATATTGATCTTCGGAAAGAACATTAAAAAAATTACAAACAAATAAACATTAACAAAATTATATTAACAATACAATATAACCAACCGAATTTGAATATCTAAATTTTATACTAATATTAAATGGGTAAATATTAGAATAATTTTCTTAATACAAATCTATGCCTCTTTACTTTATCTGCGAAATTTGTTTTCCTCGAGTGCTAATAAATTAAAATAATTAAATTGAGATATTAATTAAAATTATTTTTTTAGAAGGCACCGTACTGTTTAAATTTCATAATAACTTTATGAATATTTTTTTAATAATAGATATCGAGAAAAGAAACTTTTACATTGAGCTTTATGATCCCAAGCTTATTAACTGATTTTTATCTGATAAGTAGATGTCCATATACATGATAAAATGCCTTCGTGAGACGAAAGTGCAGTTGTCATATGCTTAATAAATAAACCCTTTAGAAATGCATCTCAAATATAAATAATATGCAATAATTCCATTTAAAATAGATTCCATTGAAACTTAATTATTTGAAATCCCACGTAGATACGTATTAAAAAAAACTCAATTTTTTTCTTAGTCTCAATGCGAAATTTGCTAGACCTATTAGAGCCTTAGTAATTTCTAAATATATCAATTCATCATGTTTAATTTATCATCTTCATATTTTCTATTTATTTAATAATGCAGCATATTACTTATGCTTTACTTTTTCGTAATCGATGCGGAAGCGAAGCGCTAGTATGTAGAATTGACTTATCTACGACTTTGGGCTGAGGAATAATTTTATATACTTACATCAAATATTTAATGTATTTTAAAATATTAATACATAATTTAACACCGGAACAATTGAAATATTTCCATGAATTGACGTCTAGTATAGAATTGGTTGGTTCATTAATAGCGCAGAACTAAGTACTATGTGTTTCAGTAGACGTGAAAAGGTAGGTGAGAGGCATAAACTTAAAAGTTTTATATAATTTTGAAATGTTAATTTAACAACACTTATTATATTTTGTAGTTGGAAAAATATAACAGCAAAATTTTGTTTATAGTAATACATTTGCTTTTCGATGTAATGGCAGTAGAGAATATCGAAGATTGCTAACGTTATGTTGTAAAAAATACATCGTCGTGCGCTTTATTGCAAAAAAATAGCATATTACATTATTTACATTACATATTACAAGAAAAATAAAAATATATTTTTGGACCCATTTTAAATAATAAACATTAAATAATAGAATAGAATATTCCACATCACAATTAATACAAACGTAAGTAGGCGGAAGATAGCTTAAACGAGATAGTTTGTAATAATGACGATATTTCCCACCAAAAAAGCATATCGTGCAGTCTATACGAGTGAATCTGCGAGCAAAACTTATATTAAAACATTAAAAAAGTTTAAATACCAAAAAATTTATGCACCCACATCTTTGTAACTCTTAGGCAGATTTGTATGGTAAGTTGTTTTTTATTTTTCTTTCCATTTGTTTCCATCATTTATTTTAATATATTTTTAATGATAGTTAAAGGTTTAAATTACATAAGTTAGTTAGTTATTCATTAAAACACATATCTAAAAAGTATTTGACTACAACAATTCTTTCTTGTTACATTTTACCAAATGGTAATCGCTTTGCGATATAGGAAACAAAAAAAAGCTTCGAGATTGCTATGATTCTTTTATAATAGAAATCATATTGAAGTTAAAAAAATGACGTTGGAAAACCATTCAGAAAATAAAAAGGTGAGCATTTCAGTTACTACTATTGTCAGACTTTATGTCGTATATACCAAAGTAGGCAGCGGGAACTTAGTATTAAAACACTACGTTCCCGTTAAGACGCTTCTGTTCCTGACTTTCTGTCGAATTCTCAAGACATTGAATGTTGAGTGGCGGAACTCAACACCACTCATATACTGAAAAAATAAAAATATTTCATTTCTTCAATATATAATTTTTAGAGTTCCGTTCCGTGAAGCTGAAAAAATAAAAATTATAAGTCACCGCAATCTAAAGATACGTCTATGTCGCAAATTTCAGTAAATTTTCTATACCCGCAAGGGAATCAAAAGTTACAGGGTACTTCCCGTGAAATTAGAATCTTGAAATTTGGTTCTAAGCAACGTCTTATAGCACAGATAAAGGAAAAATTGCAAAAATAATAAGGTATTTCCTAGGAAAAATCATTAAATGCTGTAGTTTTTCATTGCCTACAAAATGAGAGTATAATGCCCGCCTAATTAAGTTTGTTAACTTAACTAAGTTGTACTTCCTTTTTCTCAGTAGATCTACAGTTTTGAAATTCGTACAAATGCCTCGGTGCACGAGTTTAACCCGCACTCGAGCGGTTTTTTTTGTTTGAAGAATGTTCACGCTGTATCCCTGTATTTTTTATTTAAAATACATAATATTTTCTTTTCCTTTGTCTGTGTATATTTAACAAAAAGCATTCTTGAGAATATCCTTTGGGTAGCGGAAGTTTTTAAAACTCCCTACAGAGATACGAGCTAGCAAAAAAAAAATGTAATTTAGTTAAATAAATGACAAAAATTGTATTAAGCTATTTAAAATGTGACATTTTTTTACTTTTTCATTTTTAAACAATGATAAAACTATTTCATCAGTAAATCAACACTTAGCGGACTTCTAATTTCGTACTTTTTGTTTTTTACTATGTTTAACTTTAGTCGTAAACAAAGTACCTTAACCTTCTTTATATTGCCTATTGGCCATAGGATTATAAATTAATGAATATTAATATTACGCTAAAAAAAATTCCAATTTATTATATTAGAGTTTGTGAAGACATTATGTACCTAAATATAAAAAATTGGTAAACTAATTAATTTTATAACAGGTAAAATTTAATTAATTCTTTTTAATGAATTTTATTCTTCTTCATAAAATTTGGGTACTGTAAACGCAAAACCCATCGCTTGTAGCTTTATATCTCTGACCTTTTATAACAAATTAACGTGCACATGCCAATTTTATATGACTATTACAAAACTTACATTCATAGGAATAACATGTTTTATAGTAATTGATTAAAGAGGTTGAAAGTTCGTATTGTGAAATTTAATAAACTCAACTTCAACTTCGCGTTCTTTTCCCGCATAACAGAGTAAGCATGGAGTACTTTGTGTTAAGATACTCCGCTTTCCGCTCTACATCCGAATTCGGTTCAGTTCTTAATTTATAGCGTTCTGAACGTGCCAATTGAGTACTAATCACTTCGCCAATGTCACGTTAGGTGAAGAACAAACAAGACAGATTGTACGGTAAAAAATACATAACGTTACATAATAGATTAATAGGAGAATGTATGTTAATTTTTTGATTTAATTTTATTTTTTCCTACATATATTTCTTTTATTTAACTACTACGAATTCCTTCACATTTAGAAAAACATCGTCATTGATATAAATGCAGAAATAAAAACTCCAATTACCTACCAATTATTCTAAGTTTGTCTGAGTCCAAAATAACAAAAAAAAGGTAGAATCATCAAAATCGGTTTATCCAGTCATATCTTCTGAGGTAACAAACATAAAAAAAGTCGAATAGATAACCTCCTTTTCTTACAGAAGTCGGTTAAAAAAATATACTATCGCCTATCCGTCTTAAGCCGGAAGTAAGTAGTACAGATCACACACGCTATATGAAATACTAGCGGCCCGCTCGCGGTGACACCCGCGTGAACTATGTTATTATTAATTTCTGTCTCCATGACTACGTCGTAGTGACGTCTATGCAAAATTTGAGACTCGTAACATTTGTAGTAACGAAGTTTCATACAAACTTTCGACCCCAAAAACAACCCCTTAGAAGTCGAATATTGCGAATTCCCGTCTTAGCGAGCACCTACGTCCTATAAGTAACTCCTATGCAAAATTTGAGATTCCTAGCACTCGTAGTTTCTGAGATTTCGTGATGAGTGAGTGACCTTTCGATTTTATATATATAGATTTCATACAACAATTAAAGCGGTAGAGACCGTCTACTCTTAGACTGAACTTACTAATACATACAATTAAGTGAACTTACAATAACATACTGTTTTTTTTAAATTGAGTTTTTATACGCCGCAGATTTTTGTTGTCCGTGCCTTTTTGTAATTAATTCGTTATTAAAATTGTTGTTTTTTTTTAATGTAAAGTGGACGTTAATTATATTTTGAATGGTCTGTCAAGTCCGTTGATCGTGATGCAGTTAGATGGTTACGTAGTATTTTTAAGAAATAGCCATTTTGATGTTGTGTTCCACTATATCAGTCCTGGAACCTTCATTTGCTCTTTTCAGTGCAGTAAATGCATCCTTTTGCGTGCCTTCTTAAAGCGACGACAGCGTGTGATATACTGTCGTGTCGAACGTCCTTGATGGTCTTAGTTTGGATGACTACTACAAACTCGTATGTAAGTCCCTGAGATTCGTTGATGGTCACGGTGCGTTTCCCCCTTTTCCGTATCCTTTCCTGATTAGGTCCGCTTGCTTACGTATGGACCAGGTACAGAGAATTGGGAGTACATGGATGGAAGCACCCGTGTATCGCGACTCTCTCAGGCGAGTTGTCCGCCGGGCTGAGTAGATTCCGTTATAAACTTCGTTAAGCGCGTATGTCACATCCAGTGGACGTCTATATGATCTCGCTAGCTCTTGACCGATTGCTGTCACGAGGTTTATGCCGATATAGTGCATTTGGAAGAGGTTAGAAGAGGATAAAAATCTTTTTATTTGTTTATTTTTCTGATGTCATGAACATTGAACAGGAACTAGTACGTTCATTGTATCTCATATAATGTCCAATATAATATACATTTTATTTGCTACTGCTTCATTGTTTATGTATAAGGAAATTAATTGCAAATATTACCATCCTCATTAGAATTTAAATTTAATATGGTTTGATCATTTCTAACAATTTATTATTAAGTTCCGTGACGAGATATCAATATATGATTAAAATATTCACAGCAATATTGATGTGAACAGGATTCTTCAATAGTTTTAGTGATGGAATTTGCTTGAAATGCATTTAAAACGAGAAACCGGTAGTTGCCTCATTTAGAATGTTAATGAAAATCACTTTTGTTGCTATATTTTAAATAGCCTGTCATCTTTTATGCGGACAATAACATGCTCAGTAATTTTACTACACGCTTGCTGCTTTGCTTAGATCTCAAAAATAAAATTATAGAATTCAACATCTTAAAGTGACTACTTTATCTTATATATTGTTATAAAATTTGGCACGAAGTGTGAACTTTCAATACAAGCACAGGAAAAATCTGTAGCATAGAAATTTATATTTATATTGCGGATAAAAAATATTACAAGCTTATAATTTTAGTTCATTTCAAAGTAAGTAAGTAATAAACATTTTCAATATTAACCTTAAAGTCCTAACTAATGCAATATCTACCTAAGTAATTTACCATCAAACAATCAATGGTCGAAAATCATTAAATTAACTTAAATAAAAAGAAATAACTAAATGTAATTCACAATGATATGTGAAATCGCCAGCGATAAATAAAAATTTCAAAAACAGACCCTTTGCGACGCCGCCGCCTTAAGTAAGTATACATAATCAGTCAGTAACAATAGCTCTGCTAAAGTATGGAAGTTTCTCGATACCTTAGGTATTGGGCGACAACGTAAAACTACACTCATAAACGACAGAATGGATCTTGATCAACTTAATAAACATTTTACTACAGTGAACCTCTTAAGCCAACGCATTAAATCCAGTACTCTCTTATCACTCTCTTCACTACCTGTTCCATCTTTCACTCCTTTTAGTTTCCATTCGGTTACTGTTACTGAAATTAGACGACATCTACTTTCCATAAAGTCTGATGCAATAGGCGCCGATGGGGTGAGCCGAAAAATGATTCTCATGACATTAAATGGTGTGCTTCCTGTACTTTGTCATATTTTTAACAATTCCCTTTCTACCAATTCCTTCCCTAGCTTTTGGAGATTTGCTCATGTTATTCCTATACCTAAACTTACCAATCCTAATTCTTTCACTCACTATAGACCTATTTCTGTACTTCCTTTTCTGTCCAAAGTACTCGAGAGAATTGTACATCAACAACTTTCTTTATACCTAACAAAAACAATATTTTATTCAGTTTTCCTAGTCTGGTTACCGGCCAGGACATAGCACTGTTACAGCACTCAATAAAGTATGCGATGATATAAGAAGTGGAATAGACAATCAAGATGTTACCATATTAGCCTTATTAGATTTCTCCAATGCTTTTAATACAATTGACGTCGACATATTGTTAGCTGTACTCAAATCTATTAACATATCACCAAACGCTACTGAATGGTTTTTATTCTTACCTGACCGACCGTGAACAATGCGTACGTGTTAATGACAAACAGTCCTCGTACTATCGACTCAGTGCCGGGGTACCTCAGGGTGGTGTACTTTCTCCGTTACTTTTTTCCATCTTTATAAATTCTTTAACTCCACTGCTGACAGTGTCCTTTCATCTTTACGCTGACGACTTGCAGATTTATACGACTACGGCGGTTGATGATATTGCTAGCGCTATACGGCGTGTCAATTTTAACTTAAGCACTATTAACACCTGGAGCAAATCATATGGCCTGTCCATAAATCCTAGCAAGTCGCAGTTGTGCATTCTCGGCAACGCAAAACAACTCTCCAAATTTGACTGCTCCTTACTTCCTTCCGTAATGCTTGATAATTGCAAGATGGAGTTTAGTATCTGTGTGAAGAATCTAGGTATCAGGATGGATAATACTCTGACATGGGTTCCTCAAATAGCGGATTTAAGCCGCAAGGCCTTTGCTGCTATTGGGAGGGTAAAAAGATGGAAAAATTTATTGCCGCTTAAAACTAAAATATCATTAGCTCAATCTCTTCTTTTTCCTATACTGGATTATGCAGATTCCTGTACCTAGATTTGTCACAGCAGTTACTAAATAAACTCGAACGTCTCCAAAACGTAATAATCCGATTCATTTTTGGACTTAGGAAATATGATCATATTACCGAATATCGAGTTCGACTAAAATGGTTGACCATGAAACATCGTCGCAATTATCATGCACTCGTCCTTTTATACTCTATCTTGTATCTCCCTTTAACTCCTTCATACCTCAAACAAAGATTTACTTTCCTGGGCTCCCACTCTCAGTCTCTCAATCTACGTTCTAAATATGACAATGTATTGGAGGTTCCATTATGTCGCACCAAGTGCTATGGTGAATCTTTCACCGTAAAGACGATAAAATTATGGAATGAGCTACCGCGGTTCATCAGGCAGTCGACATCTGTCAACATCTTCAAGCACCGTCTTAAAGAATATTACCTGTCGTTGTAGTCTATGTACAGTGTATGTATTTTATGATATTATGTATGTATGTATAATACTGTATTTATATATATGTATGTTTATATGTATATATATTACTTTATATATATATGTATGATTGTATGTATGTATATATGTATTTATTGAATATATATAAATGTATGATATATAACAAAAATATCTTTGTGCAGCGTCCGCCAACTATGATCTCCTATTATTAGTTATTGTAAATAAAAGGTTGCCTGTAAGAGATCACTTACAGTGATAAGGCCGCCCTTGCGCTATGTTAAAATACTATAATTCTCATGTATCTTTATGTATCTTTGTGCAA
>HE670513.1:19578-40841 GCA_000313835.2 Heliconius melpomene melpomene | reverse complement strand
CCTGTCGTTGTAGTCTATGTACAAGTTGTATGTATTTTTATAGATATTATGTATGTATGTATAATACTGTATTTATATATATGTATGTTTTATGTATATATATTACTTTATATATATATGTATGATTGTATGTATGTATATATGTATTTATTGAATATATAAATGTATGATATATAACAAAAATATCTTTGTGCAGCGTCCGCCAACTATGATCTCCTATTATTAGTTATTGTAAATAAAAGGTTGCCTGTAAGAGATCACTTACAGTGATAAGGCCGCCCTTGCGCTATGTTAAAATACTATAATTCTCATGTATCTTTATGTATCTTTGTGCAATAAAGTATTTTTGATTTGATTTGATTTGATAATTGCATTAGCGTAAGAAAGATAATGCTACAACAACTTTACTACAATATCTAATGCCTGTTTGTTCCACTTTTTTAAAATTTTCTTTAATTATTTATTTTTAACAAAATCAAAGTACTATTGCTTTGTGTTAAGTAAAATGTAGTTTATACTTTTTAGTTTGTTAGTCAGTTTGTTTTTTGTTAAAAATTAATTTATAATAGTCCTACTTGTATATATTTGTGAATTATTGAATTAATATAATATCGAAAGCCTCAAAATATAACTCTCATAACATAACTAGAGTTGTATTTTTTACAGTTTCCTATTTATATCAATTGTCTTAATTATAAGAGACGCAAATATGCAAGCATGCAAGTGGCATGTAGCTACGACCTAGGTGTACACATACTGATATTGTTTGATTAAAACACAACTTTACAATACAACAATAAAGACTTCATAAAATTCACGAAATGATTACCGCTCAAGTGACATACTGGAAATATCGTAAACTAAGAACAGAACAGAAGAATGCTAAAGAAAAGTAGTTACAAAATTTAAAAAACATTTCTAAAGTTAATTTTAAAATTATCTCATTTCTATTTAGATATACATACGTACAAACTATTTTATTGGTAGTATATATATATATCGTCAACGCGGATCCAAAATGATTTATTTGAACCAGTTTTAATAAACAAATCATATAGTTCATATCCGTAAATTAATAAACACTGCTCTATTTAGCATTAATTTTAGAAAATCCTCGATGAGCGACCTCGAACTAAAACATATAAAGGTCATCCTACTAATATCGGATGATACCAACTCTGATGATTAGATAAATTTGCATTCCTTAAGATCATAAAAACAAGTTAATAAATTATTTTAGACGAATATTTTTCATGTAGGTAACACAATTACGAAAATAGTTTACTTTTTAAATTTTTACTTACAACCACACAAAAAGCTTATCTTACGATAATGTATTAAAGCACTTACTGCGTTACAGATTCCGTGGTATTTTTAGGTTCCGGTTCTAGAACTTTGCATTTCACAGCAACTTCTTCCGGTACTTTTACGTTATCAACATTGTTTGCTGTCCAGCCTAACTTGACACCACCAATATCGGGTGAAACATACTTAGCAATAAAAGTTTTAATTATCCTATGAAGGAATGGAAAGCGTGGGGCGTATGTCTGGTGGCCTATATATTCATTGGAGTCACCTCGTCCCAAATGCTTGTAAGTACCATCGTAAGGATAGGCCCCTCTTTGATAAATATAAGTGTATTTTCCTTCATCACTAGGTACATATTTGCCTTCATCTAAAGGTCTATAATATTTGCCGTCATCATATGTGTCATAATTCTTAGGCTTGTACTTTCCGTCATCGAAGGGTGAGCATTGAGCTATCGTCAATATCGATATCACGATTGCCTGGAAAGTGATTAGTTTAGAATTTATTTACAAGTCATAATTATAACATTTTTAACATTATTTATATTGTATGCATACCAAAGTATATATATATAGGGTTCAAAAGTTTTTTTAATACTGTATTTAAAGCTTTAACCTGAAGCTCGATATTGTTAAAATGTATCTAACTGAAGGTGATGGCTGTAGGTTCAAAAAGGATGCATCTGAGTGGGTGTAATTAAAACATTTAAAAATATTTAAATTAGATATCTTGAAATTAATAGCGCACAAAATAATAATATTAGACGCATTCTTGAAAATACAAGATATATCGTAATGGTATAAAAAGAAACTATTAATATAATAATCATGTTATCAATATAACAAAAACAAAATATCTATATATTCTTTTAAAATAAGCTATAAAGGAAATCTCATCGAGTCAACCAATATGAGTTTAAGAACAGTCAAAAAATATTATGTATATGAAAGATACTGATATGTTAAGATATCGATAGGGAAACTCTCTATTTAAAAGAAGACATTATGAGAGTAAGGATAACTCAATTTTTAATATGGGAAATATTTATTATCCTTTGAGACTCCAACACATTATTTAAAAAGAAATTTAATTTAAACCCAGTCGCGCCACAGAGGCAAAAGCGTGTGATCATATTTTCATTTGCTCGCTCTGGTAACGAGGCAAAGCGCAGTGTTGAGTTACACCACTCAACATGCAATGCATCCAAAATGTCTAGAAAATTCTGCGCAAAGTGGGGAACAGAATCTCTTAGCACTAAGTCTCTCTAGGACTACTATGCAATCGTTGCACACAGTGACGGTAAAACCGCTGAACTATGTCTTACTAGGTCAGTAAAATCCCTGATTGATGATCAAAGCATAAGCACTTGATGCAATTAACATTAAAAATTAAATAAATATTTCATTTCTTCGAGTGGGAATCGAACCCACAACCAGTCGCGTATACAATCGCATACTTGTGCCCCTCCGCCACGATTAGTTTCAGTGTAAATAAATTTATTAATTTATTTTCTAACTTTTATGAACAAATGTCGAATTATATAATTCCAAACACAAAAAAAGTTAATTTAAATAACTTGTATCTATTTATACTTTCCTACAGATTCCGTCATCGCTATACCCTATTTAGAGACTAATTCATTGACCCCAAACACGCAGATGCTAAGCAACATAGGCATTTAATTGTAGGATAGGTATATCTAAGATAAACTTTTTTTGGAAAATTATTAATGTAATAAAATATTAACCCTACGTGGCAGATTCGAATTCTCACTTGACCAAATTTTTCATAGTAATATATATGTCTTTAAAAACTTTCTATAATAAAAGGAACAAAAAAAGTGGAAAATAATGATCCCACATTTCACATCACTACTAAAACATTATAATCAATACATATAATTCACAAAAGTTATTACACACGTCCGCATGTATATACATAATCCTAAAAACAATGTTGTTAAAACAAAACAAACAAAATAAATAATATAACTTACAAATTTCCTTAGTTGCATTTTTTCCAAAAAATATGAGCAACTATTTAATATTCAATGATATTTTTTTCTCACTCCGACCGGTACAAGTTGTTTACTCCACAGGTTATGTTTTTGATCTGAAACTAGATCACATAGTTTGACATAAGTGAGCAGTATTTTTGTGAGATAACAGCGAATATTCGTCAAAAAATATCGTATTCCTCATTGCCTTAATTAACATTTAGATCTATAATAAATTTTATTCGAGACATACCAAAAGTGGATCAGTATCCTAAAATCAGGTGTGACGAGGTCAAGCAGAAGAATTTGCATAGCTCATGACATTATAGTGACCAATGAATCTGAGTTATAACTTTATTCACCAATGCACTAATATTATTTTAAAAATTAAATTAAATCAAATCAGCTTCACGCTGTATCCCGCACACAGCAGAGTAGGCAGAGGGAACTTAGTGTTAAGAGAGAGAAGAGAGTCGTAACACTAAATGTATTTTACTGGCACAATTTATGAAAACCACAATATCGCCTAACACCTTGTGGGTTCGAGACGACTGACTTAAAGAATAATCGTAATTCTCTTAGAATGTATAAGGAACAACTTCACAGAGCAATTTGCATATAATAAAATTAGTCCGTCATAAACCCAACATAATGGTCACTAACCTTTCATATTACCTTACTTATGCCCTTATACATATCATCATTTACATATATGTTATTGCGGTAATTACATGCAATGTTATTCCTCCATGTAACGTAATAAAGGCACTATCTTATGTTCATGCATAATAATTCCTAGGTTATTTTAAAAAAAAAAACCAGGTTCACGATGTATCCCGCACACAGCAGGGTAGGCAGAGGGAATTTCGTGTTAAGACGGAGTGTCTTACTTCCCCACTTTCTGTTGTACTTCCCCACTTTCTGCCGAATTCTGGAGACATTGCGTGTTGAGTGGCAGAACTCAACGCCGCGCTTTGCCTCGACACCAGAGCGAAGAAATGGAAATATAAACGTAAATAAATATTTCACTTCCTCGAGTGGGGATCGAACCCATAACCGTCGCGTTACAGTCAAACCTCTTTACGACGGTTATTTTCTTGTACGTTAATAATTTTCTTATATATAAGTAACCCTATTACACTAACCTTTACGTCCGGTGCACATATGACATTTCAATGTTAATATATAAAAAAAAACAAAATCGTACCAAAATGTCAAATCATAGTTCACAAATTGACTGAACACACTCTACAGGTTTAAGATGTTTAATAGACAGAGATCTGTATCACATTAATTTCTTATTTATAAACTCGAGACCTACTGTTGCTGTTTTATAGTAGTCTGACAGGAGCGTCACTATTAATAAGGATCTTATTTCGAAATGTAGACGACATTCCGGTTAAGCTAAACGTAATATAATGTTTTTCTGAAACCGTTTTTACCAATCGCCATTTTAGATAGAATAAAAATGAATATAAATTAGAATTTAATAATTTAAATCTTTGATAGTAATAATATTCGCTATACTTAGCTTAACGTACGTATGTATTTACGTTTATTTATACAGGCTGTATTTTTGTTTAAATGGACTTAACGGTTTAACCTGCAAATGTATGAAAACAGTATTATTAAATTAAACTGCAATATAAATAAAAACCATTATTGTAATGTTACAGCAATTATATTTTTATTAAAATATGCATTCATTTATTTCTGCCATTATCATTTTATTTCATTGACTTTTTATTACAAATACAAACAGAGGCTTGAATCGATAGCTAGGATTTTCCTGATATTACTTTTAAAGTACGTGAACTCTTAAACTTGTTTCTTGATCCAATAGTAAGTGATCGCCTCTTGAGATGTTGGTTGAAACTTTATTATTGTTATTATTAATTATATTTTTTTATAATATAATAATAGTCATTCAATGGTATTAAATGGCCACATGACAGGAAGCTAACACTGACCAATAGCCAATATCATAGGAACACCAAAGGACGCCTAGTCCTACAGACAAAAAATCTTGACATGTGCGATTTGGATTTTATGAGATTTGCCTTGGAACTATTACTTACAATGCATTATCATTGAAATTTGCAAAAGTAAGCAACCGAGTGACACTCAGTTGTCATCGTTTCATCCCTTCATCCATTGTATGGTCAATTGTAACTCAACGCTACGCTATGTCTTGTCTTGCCTTTCTTTTTTGTCTTGTCTTTCTCTGAACGGACACAATCACAGCAATAATAGTCAAATGCATTTGCGCTGCTTCACGATGGTCTTAATTTGCATTACAACTAACTGCCCACCATATTAAAAATATTTTTGTAGGCCTCATTTCATTTTTATTCAGAAAATATCTACTATATTGATGAAAGTATAATGAATAATATGCATTTGTAATATATAATTTTTCAGAATTTATGATATTTTAATAATGGCAGTATGATATTTTAATAATTGTAAAACACTCATTCGTTTTAGCGGGACTTGAACTGCGGCCTGTTAGAAACCGTCCAAGCGCTCTATAAATGAAAAACCACTACGTTTATTTTTATATACGAAAGTTATAAAGAAAGTAGTTTTCTTTATTAAGTCTGTAATAACACAAAAAATATGAAAACTCTTAAGCAGCAGTAAGCACTTGGTTTCCAAGATGTGCGATGTTTTTGTACCCGGGGCGAAGAAATGAAAATATTAATAAATAATAATTCATTCCCCCGAGTGGGAATCGAGCCCACAACCGTAACGTTACAATCACAACTAATATAGACGATAGTCTATATTATACTTTATTTATCAAAATTAAATGAACAATAAATAAAAACGTTATATCACAATGTCGTATTTTTAAGCTTTAGCCTTCCTTAAAATCTAAAACTAGTGTGACTAACAATATAATTAAATTAACATAACATAAAAATATATCATGTCTTTTTCATTTCCGTTTTCCGACTGTCAGTTGCCTGCCGCTATTTAGCCTAAATATTATGAAAAATTAAATACGGTATTAAATTAAATATAATTTTTATATTAATATTTTCATTTCTTCCGCCGTTGAGTTCCGTCACTGAACAAACAATGCCTCGAAAAATTCCGCGAAAAGTGAGGAAGGAAGTATTAAGTTCTTAACACTAAGTTCCCTCATACAGCGTGAAGCTGATTAATTTTATTTATTTGATTGATTCAAAAGAAAATCTTTCCTAAGTGTGTTATAATGAAAAAGGATAAAAATAATTTGAACTCGTTCTCTGCTCAATTAATATGAAATATTATAAAAGACTTAGCTTTTCTTCGTTAAAAATAATTGCTATATTTTATTTCAACAACCACATGAAATCTATTTTATTTGAAAGCCGTATAAATAAAAACAATAGAACCAAACTTGCTAAATTATTACTTCTAAGTTATTAATTTAGAACTAGTAGTTTTTTTATTTTATCGATATTAACGATTATCATAATTATGTAAAGAAATCACGTATACAAAGAAAAAAGATGTTGGAAGCATTAATTTACTTTTAATAAGCGCCTTAACATTTATTCACGCAAATCCCAATTTGCTTTTTTTGTTATGAAATTTCGTTTTACAGAAACAAAATTACTCGTGTAAATTGATAAATTTTTCAGTATCTTCAGAATAATTTATATATCTATGTCTTATATAAGGCATTATTATAAGACGGACGTCGCGCAGGCATATTTTTGAGTATAAACAAATGAATAGAAAATAATTATATTTATTTCTATTTTTCTTTTTTATCGTATAGTAAATAGGTAAAAAAATATATACTAAAGTCACTTTGTAGTGCGCTCTCAGCTTACTTAGCGTGTTGAATGAACTATAGATTCTTTTAATTTTCTTCTTTTAATTTCTGTTAATTTCTCTCAATTTAAAAATTTATTCGATTATTACATAATGTACAATGTATGTATTACAATTGCAAGGTTAGTAAATTTGCGCAAATTTAAAAAAAAAAATATAATTATTGTCACATAATGCTGTCCCTCAATATAATTATATTAAATATAAAATGTTTAATATTTTCATATGCTCGTGACAACGAGGCAAAGCGCGGCGTTGAGTTTCGCCACTCAACACGCACCAGAGTTTGGAAAGTGGGAAAGAAGTGTCTTAATGGGAGCGCAGTCTTTTAGTATCTACTAGGTTCCCAATGCATACACTGCTACGTGCGGGAAACAGCGTGAAGCTAAAAAAAATATCATCATTATAAATTAAACATGGTCTTGTAGTGTTTAATTTAAAAGTGTCTGATACTTTTTATCTTAAGAGTAAGGATTTTTTTTCAAATTCAAGCTATATCCTGGCATTTAAAGCGGAGTAGGCAAAGAAAGCCTGCCTTGCCTGCCGCTTACTTGCTTCTGCTAATGGCAAAATTTATCGTTGCATTAATCGTTGCACTTTCAAGATATTATGCCTCAGACTTCCTTTTTTTGAGAAGAAGGACGTTCTATGTTTGTTAACAATATTATTTTTTATTATGGTACGTCAATTTCTCGATAGATAAAAAATCTTTTTTATTTGAAATAGAATTCTTTTCATTGGTACCATTGCTGCCAAAGTCGGGATCTGGTGATGTCATCCTATGGAAATTGAACGAAGCCCTAGAATTTTATAGACAAGTACTATGTGTCATATATTTCTTGTAATAATCAAATTATATTTGTTTCTTGTAGTCATCATCTGTCGACATTATTGTGCTAGCAATAATATTAGGAGACACAACTCCTCAACGACGTATCTATGCTTTAAGTAGTCTTAGTAATGTTTAGTTTTGATGACAATTAAATTATATACAGGTGTAACTCGATCGAAGGATCAAATGTAGTCTATGAGTATGGGACCTCAGTATCTATCTATTTCAACTTCACGTATATTCATTCGATTTTCAGTGGTTCAGCGGATATTTGGGAATTTGTGATTTTTTAGAAAAAACCGTATTCTTGAACAAAATTGTCAAATACAGCCCGACTGTTGGGTCTGCGCTCGGTGTTTTGTTTCAACAATATAGTAACAATAATAGAACTTTCGTATCATATAATAACGCTATCGATCTATAAATCTTGAAAATAAGATCAAGAGTAATAGATTTTTACAAAACTTAATTTAAGCAAAAAATATCAAGAGCTGTAACGAAAAAAATTACTAGTCATTTTTGCCAGAAGTCATTTTAAAAACTACTGGTATTTATGTAGAATTTTTTGTCAAACACCATTTAATATTTATATATTAAATATTTTGATATTTTAAAGATAAAAAACCACAGGCTGGATTGGGCGGTGTTTAATGTTAACTATCAGAAACTTTAGAAGAAATATTTCACAAGTAACTTTTTTTTACCGTCTACTATAATAATTGTTTAATTTTAATATATAATTATAATTACAATTAATCAAATATAGTTAAATTATGTTAGAACTAAAACTATTTATTTATTTTTAGAAAAATGACCATTTTTAAGGGATTACTTAAATCAAAATGTTGTAACTAACAACACACATGTATGTATAAGAAATTAAAAATATCTTTACAGAATGATAAGCCACGAAATTTTTTTTACTCTTAAATAAATAGATAAATATTTTTTTTATCAATAGAAGTACAAAAAAGAGTAAAGTAAAACAAACAGAATATTCTAAAAATATGCATTTATAATAGGTAACTAAAAACATCATCTATATATATAAAATCGAAAGGTCACTCACTCATCACGAAATCTCAGAAACTACAAGTGCCAGGAATCTCAAATTTTGCATAGGAGTTACTTATAGGACGTAGGTGCTCGCTAAGACGGGAATTTGCAATATTCGACTTCTAAGGGGTTGTTTTTGGGGTCGAAAGTTTGTATGAAACTTCGTTACTACAAATGCTAGGAGTCTCAAATTTTGCATAGACGTCACTAGGACGTAGTCATGGAGACAGAAATTAATAATAACATAGTTCACGCGGGTGTAACCGCGAGCGGGCCGCTAGTCTATTATAAAAATATGACTAATATATCTTAATTGTTAAGACTAGATTTTTAAGGTAAATGAGCTCCACTAGGCTGGAAACCATTTTCATCGGCGATGTAATCAACTCTGTAAGTAATGCCATCAGGGGCAACAAATTCAAAGAATCCCTTAACTTTAATACCTTCACTTTCATTATCAATTTTCTCGATTTGTCCAGATTCTTCGGCTAAGATTTTATTTTCAGTCTCATAAAGGTAGTGGTAGCCATCAGGTAGAACGTCAGATTCTTGACGGATAATGCCATATTTGTAGTCATAATTGCCAGGATTGACTTTAGCTCCAGCTAAACCTTGACCAGCTGGCTTAAGTCCAAAACTAGCGCTATTGGATGGTGGAGCTTTGGATACAGGAGGTGCAATACTGGATACTATTACTGGAATGCCTGAA
Organism: Heliconius melpomene melpomene; assembly: GCA_000313835.2. Taxonomy (NCBI): domain Eukaryota; kingdom Metazoa; phylum Arthropoda; class Insecta; order Lepidoptera; family Nymphalidae; genus Heliconius; species Heliconius melpomene. The sequence continues at coordinate 31,112 of HE670513.1, read as the reverse complement.
CCTGCTCCAGATCCACTGAAATAAAAGGTTGTAATAAGATAAATTGATTTTCGTTATACGCACAACAATAATAAATAAGTAATGTAAAAATACATTACAACAAAAATTAATAAATACTACAATTCAATTGAAATTTATGTAAATAAAGTTAGAAATTAGCATTAATTATTGTGCTATACGAAAAAAAAATCTTACGAGCTTGAAGATTTATCTTGAGAACCTTTATTAGCAGCATCAGCACCATTTGCACCATTTGATTGTGAAGGTACCTTATTCCTACTAAAATATTAGAATAAAAATTATATATTAAAAATGTTAGATATTATTTACAAGTACGCATTGTTAATTGTATTATTTATAGGATTATATTATTATTGCATTAGTTTAAGCGAATAAATTTCTATTGTAATTTCTTCATTAATTTGATAATTAATACTATCCTGGTCCATTTTAAAATTTATTGTATTATTATTTTAATTAATTATTATTATAATACATTTACATTGTTATTGAGAAAACCATTTAGCACTCGAGACCAGATGACTTTGTGATAATGATAATAAAACTCACTTGGAAGCGTTCTTGTCAGGAACATACTTGTCGCCTTGTCCTCCTTTCCCAATGTCGTCTTTATTGCCTACATAAGCACCCCCAGGGCCCCCTCTATCCGAAGACCCGCTGTAAAAGCCTCCAGCCGAACCACGATCGCCGCGGTCACCGCTGAAAGTTTTTTCATCATTGTAAAGTTTTAAATACATACTATGTCTGAGTCATATACCTATATAATACATTTAAATTCAGGCTTTTAGTAACATAGGGCATATTATAAATATCAGTTCATTAATATGCAAAGTGTGGTCAAGTGCTAAATAGATGCGCTGACTATATCATTGTCATCTGTATGATGCATAAATATTTGAATAAAACATTGTCGAATTATTATTTTTTAGGTTCACTCTATACCCTGTACATAGCAGGGTAGGCAGAGGGAATTTGGAAACTATTAAGACACACCGCCCTATTAAAACACTTTCGTTCGCCACTTTCTGCCGAATTCGGAAAACATTGTGTGTTTTCCAAACTCAATGCCGCGTTTTGCCAAATGCAATTATCACATCACGAGAGAAGAATCACATTATATATAACGAGGGCAGGGATACAATCGTCGCTTGTGAATTGTGAATGTATGTTAACTTTTAAGATATTCAAACACCATTGTCTTAAAATATTATAATTAATATCATTTACACCCCTATTCTAATATTACTGTTATTCTGTTTATAATATTCTAATAGTTCTGGTTCGAAGTTCGATTTTTTTTATATTGAACAGTTCATTCATCGAGAAGAAGACAGGGTATATACTATTATAATCATTTCGATATAATCCACTGACATGTGGTCAGAGTTACCTCTGGAACTTACTTAGAAAAAGGCATAACTTTTAGTTATTTTTTAAAGCTAGTATAAGATAAAAACAATAAAAATAAGATTTTATTGACATTAAAATAAATAGCAGTAATATCTGTACAATAAAAAAGATGAATCAGGGTTATAGTAACAGTAGGAGGCCTTAGGGAAGCTACTAAAGTCAATAAAATACGTGCTTTATATACTTTGAATCAAACACGCATTAGAGTTCTCGTCCACAAATTATACATAGATATTGATCTTTTTACTATCGTATAAATATGATCGGTGTTGCAATAACATGTTACAGAACAATTTCATATTATGAAATATATATAATACTAGCGGCCCGCCCGCGGCTTCGCCTGCGTGAACTATGTTATTATTAATTTCTCCATGAGTACCTACGTCCTATAAATGACGTCCATGCAAAATTTGAGACTCCCAGCATTTGTAGTAACGAAATTTCATACAAACTTTCAACCCCAAAAACAGCCCCTTAGAAGTGGAATATTGCAAATTCCCGTCTTAGCAAGCACCTACATCCTATAAGTAACTCCTATGAAAAATTTCAGATTTCTAGCACTTGTAGTTTCTGAGATTTCGTGATGAGTGAGTGACCTTTCGATTTTATATATATAGAAAGATATATCATATAATAAAACAAAAAAAAATAATATGTCTCTACATTAAAGATTTTTATGAAAAAAACATTTCCGATCCGCCTACCAAATGCCCGCTCCTTTCTCTTATACGATGGAAACCGGGCTTTTTTCTTATACTAAGGACTATAGACCCTGCAGCATGATAGTAAACTATCTATTTCAATTTTATTCAAGAGACTAAAATAATAGCCATGACAATGCCTATAAAGTTACACGAATCTATGTTCTTTTTATTTTGTTCTATACGATTACAGTTGCAATATGGAAAAAAATTGTGGAAACAATGTCTTCTCCACTATTAAATTATCTGTACTAAATAAAAACTGTAACTAAGAACCTACTCTATTTTTCTGTAGTAGCATACATGTTTACCACTTATTAAAAAATAATCATGTGTGCTCTGATAAAAAAAATTGTGAAACTCACTCATAGGTGCCAGATTTGTCGGGAACGTAACGTCCAGAATCATCATATTTTCCAGGATTGTAACGGCCGGCATCGTATTTGCCAGGGTCGTATTTGCCAGGATCGTAACGGCCGGCGTCACTTGCTACGGGTACATTGGGCCTTCTGAAGTAGCTGTAAGGGTCGTATCTATTCACTGGCGCTACGCTTGATGTACGAAATACGGAGAAGGGGCGCGGGCTAACACTGTAATTTATTTACAAACAAAGAGATTATTGAATGTTTATATATAATTTTTATTATAAATATAAATTTATCATACATTACTTAAATGTATTTTTTTAAATACTATTTCATTTAATATAAAAATATTTTACACATATATACAATTCGTTTTTTAATATAATAAAAAAAAGACATTTGCAATGGCTAACACTTAATTATTTGTGTTTAATTTTTTATTTTCACACAAGATTAAATATAATATATTTTTCTAAATACTACTTACCCTGCATACTTTTGACCACTGCAAGCAGCTACAAGACAGATCGCCTGTAAATGTTGAAAACTGTATAAAATATTCAAAAACTTAATAATTAAAATTTAGTCTTATATTTAAAAACAAATATAACTACTTAATCATTTAATTTAATAAACTTAAAAAAAATATACGACGTCTATTTCGAACTCTACGTACCACCAGAGCCAACATTACTGTTATTGTCACACCGCTACAATGAACTTGAATGTTGCCGCGTCTAAGATCTATGCGTTTATATACCTTTTTTTCATCTAAATTTACAATGTGATGCTTCTGCTATGCTCATCTACTTTATCTTATTAGTTATTCATTAGCAATGATTCTCAAACTTTTATTCACAAACTCATATAATTTTAATGATGGCAATGTGCGAATTGAAGCAACATTGCATTGTTAAAATTTTATAATATCTCGTAAAAAATATAAAAAATATAGACTTATTAATCAAATTTGATATATGTGAAGTGATTTCGTATATAACAAAAAAACTGAAACGAAAAGATATGACTATGTAAAGACACTTTACCAAGAATATTTGGCCTTTTTACTTATAATACTCGTATAATAAAAAAATATAATTACTATTTAACATATAATTATTTTTTTAACAAAACTTTTAATAGATTTTAATAAAAGTATAGTATCAAACCTCTTCAATGTATAAAGCCGATTATAACGAACGTGGGACGGGTAAGAAAACAACGTATGTAAAAAGAGAAAAAAATATAGACAATACAATATAATATACAATTTAGCAAAAAAAAGTTTCAAGAAATAAAAATAAAGGAGCGATATAATCTTCACCGACAAGTGAAAATTTAATATGTTTGTGTCAGGTGCTTGAATACGCAAAAGTTTTTTAACCAAAATAAATATAAGTGTAAATTACCTACTATTTTCCAGGTTAAAAAAAAATTATCTATTCAATGCACACGAATAGACATTTATTTAATTGTAAATCCTTGGTAAACTTATAACTATAGAACTATAGCGCTATTATAAAAGTTTTTGACGGCGGTAATATATTAATTATATTATACCAAATTATGACAATCACAATAAAGGATTAATGTTTGTAATCTTATAGTTCAAGGATTCAGTTTATAATTTATATATTTTGACTGGATATTAATTAAGACATTAAATTTGAAACTGGTTCAAAAAATTATTGACATTTATTAATATAATAATTTTGACATACATTTACCGATTATGACAACAAATAATATTTCTATTTATATAACAAATCCATTTTAGAGGTAAGCTCGTCATATTTTTCATCGTGGGCGGAAAGGACTACGTTGAACTCGCACGAGTAAGCTGCAAACTTGTTTTTCCGCCTATAAAGAATTGGTGAGAAGGATCGAGTTCGAAGAAAAACTTGAAATGAACCCGCTCAGTTCTGAGAATTTTTGATCTTTGATGGTGGAAATGTAAACCTATTTTATTTAAAAGGAGTCCGATCCGCCTATCAAACGCCCGCTTATTTCTCTTATACGATGCGAACCGGGCTTCTTATAGTAGGGACTACAGACTTTGCAGCATGATAGTAAACTATCTATTTCAATTTTATTCAGGACACTAAAATAATAGCCATGATAATGAACTTCATAGAAATTATTAAATTCAATATAGTTTGAGAAACAATTAATAACATATTATGAAAACACAACCCCTATGGGGGCATTTGCAAAAAAATAAAAGTTTTAGTCATATTAAATAAATTATTATGCTAACAAGGAAGTCGTATACACATATAACTTAACGGCAATTTAATGATAATAAGCCATTTCGTCTATAGTTTATTGTGTTGCATTTTTTTTTTGTTAATATTTAAATAAAGCTAAACTTGTATTGCTTGGAAATATTTTGTAGTTTCTTGTTACAAATATATAGAAAAGTCAGTAATGCACATTAGTAAATTTAAAATTACGTAGTTCAAGCGGGCGAAGTCGCAAGTTTATAATATAATTCAATCTTCGTTACTAATTATTATAATTTAGATAACAGTTAATGGAATCCACATTTAAGATTTTAATAAATTAATTGAAAGGGTCAAGTACACAAAACTAGCATCATGTATGCCATATGTTAATTAGATAAGCAGTTTAATATCGTCGTAAATATCTGAATTATATTATCTTATTTCTTATGATAATATTTTTAATGTGACTAATTATTTTATATTAAATTAATTATATTGTTCATTGAATAAATGATCTTAAATAAGATTTAATAATAATAAAGAAATAAAATCAAATGATTATGTGTTAATATCGTAGGCTTCACCATTTCTGGATTATGCTGATACTTACTATCTGGACATCAAAGAGGAGCAATTCAAAAAATCTTAACGTTAGATTCAAATTTGATATTTTTTTTTCACAGTTGATAATTATTAGAAATAAATTTTCTTTAAATTTAAGCTCAATCGACACCCGAAAATGTGGATCAAGTTTAATACAGCGACAATTTGGTAACAAATAGACAGATAGATGAAGAAATGAACTAACTACATTATTATCTAGGTACACTTTTTCTATTTAATGTCAAATAATTAAAAAAAATATTTAAGCATTACATATATTAAACATGTGTATGTAGATAATATTTAAATATCTTCATAATTATGTAAGTGAAAGTGAGATGAAAAGTAAATTATAAGTTTTATACTTTATATTCTGCGACTGAATGACCAAAAATTAAAAATTAAAGAAAAGATATTTTTACATCCTTAGGAGCATAATATGCATTATTGAAATTTGCATAACACTCACGTTTGTATAAGCAATAGTAGTATATGCACGTGGTTATGGTATACGCATATAATACAATTGCTGGTATATAAATATCGGTCAGAATCATTTAAATAATGTTTTATTATAATCGGTACCCAGAATTTATTATAAAATTTAACTTGCAAACTATAATATTGCGTAATATGCATTAATATGCAAACTGGATCTCGTAGAATTTTATCGGTTTTTGACATCACCATAAAATAAAATCAAACCATTTACAAACATTTTTCGAATAAAATTAATCGCTTCCTAATTCTTATTTAATTTAAACCTATATGATATTTAATTTTAGTTAAAAGGCTAACCAGTACAGTTCATGTATAAAAAATAAATTTATTAGTCTAAATGAAGATTTTTTTTATTCTTTTCAGTCTCAGTTTTCATAAAATTGACATTCCTTACTTATTATCCATTAAAGGAATTGCCATGTTTAAAGGTATACCGATTAAGATTATTATATGTTAGTGGAGTATATTAACTCTACGAAATCTTACGCAACTCCAAAATTCTACGCAAAAATATCTTATATTTCTTCGCTGAATATGTTATTATCAACGTCTATTTTTTTTTAACTTTATCTTAAAGAATCTTTTTGTACATAGATAATAAAAAATATGTTGCAATAAATAGACAAACGCACAAATAATTAAATATATTATTTTTGATATCCGTATTATATACATACACCTACCCGCTTTTATTTTAACTTACAAATAAGTAATCTAATTTGAACTAATCAAACATGAATGGATCCTATCACAACTGCACATTATACTTCATAATTTGTTTACATTTTATATTTTGAATTTTAGGGTTCCGTGCTTCTTAAGGAAAAATGCAACCTTTGAGCCTTGGAGATCATTCTGTTATTAAAATGTACCCCACATTCAGTTAATCTAGAATTATGAAATTTGGCGGCTAGTATCTACAGGAGTACGAGTTTAGTAAAAAGAAATTTCTTAAATAGTAAAAAAAACACATATTTCGACACTATAAAAGGAATCAAAATTTATAGGATACTTCCGATTGACCTGTAATTATGTGTGTTGGCAGCTAGCATCTACAGATAGTACTTTTTTAGAAAAAAAACTGAAAATTGCATATTTATGGTTAAATCTTTAAAAATATTGGCCTTAAAAGGAGGATAAAATTTGGTATTAAAGCCACTAGTTCAAGTGAGGTATGAAATAAAAGGGCTTGAGACATCCAATTTCCGGACGGTACCCTCAGTGAGTGAACCCGACTCGCACTTGTCCGGTTTTTTTAAATTAGGGTAAATGACCTACATTTATTTTATTATTCCACATTAACATAAATGAATATGCTGTGTCAAATAATATAGTAAAACTGTTCTAATATTATCTAGGAATAGATTATATAGTAAACATTTATAAATAAGAATATAAATAAGTATTTAATTACGAATTGCGAATACAACGTAGCGTGGTACTACGAATGACGTAGCGGGTCGTACTCGTATTACCTCGATAAAAAGTAATTTATGAACAATTCTAATGTTCATTATTTCCATTTCAATTTACTATTGCAAAATATTTTTATTGTCTTTTTATTTGAAAAATGTTATGTTGGTAAAATATTTGTAAATATGAATATTTATTATCTATAAAAGCTATTAACATTATAATGTTTAAAAATCTAAAATGCTGCCACTGTGGAGCTACTATGTATGTGAGAATTATTTTATTTTTTTAAATAAGATATTATATAACTATGTCTATAAAAATAACTTAAAATAATAAAAAAATATATTTAGAAAAAATATTAATTTGTCCCATATTAGACATTTTTGTGAAAATGTCTATACATTAGTTATCAGCCTTTTGAAGTCCACTACTACTGGAAATAGTCCACTACTATTGATAAGATGGCCATTTTCTATACAATTATGCAAATGCAATTCCGCTATAATGGAGAATATAATTAAATGAACATTTTAATTAAATATTCTCCACTCCTGCAACATATGTTGCAAGGAGCAGGATATTAATAAAAAATAATATGGATTGGTTCTTTGTATCCTCTATCTAAGGTAACATTCATACAAGCATATGCACGTTTAATAATTATGAAGAAGTCCTTGTACCACAGTTGTCGTCCATGTGTCAACGTCAACAAGATGTTATAATGATTTCACGCGACCTTTTTACATGTGTTGTTGCAACATCAGAACCAGAACCGGACATAAATGTTTATTAAAAATACATGTATAATATCATATTAGTCGTACACAAATATATAAAATAAATAAAAATTAGATGAGAGTATACACTCGACAGATAAGAGGAGAAGGAGAGACGCATCCGTGAATGTTATTTTTACTCCTCCGTTCAAAATATTTTAATAACATGATGTCTAATTATGATATTTAGTCTTCATCTCTTGTAATCATTATATCAATCTCTCTCTCCTGTAATCATTATATCATTTCATTATTTTATGTTGCTCCAAAATTTTAATTCGATCTACGTAGTTTTAATTTAGTTATTCGTAGCGGAGATTAAGATATCTTTGTAACGGTCCAGATCGGTCATTTTGTTAATGTAATAAATATAGACTTATACTATTTACTGCATTTATAAATGCATGCCTCTCTTTTTTAAAATGTTTCATATTAAGTGACTAGACCAAAAACTTTTCCCTAAGTGGAATAAGGCTATCTTCAACGGAATCAACGCATATCAGTTCTTTATGAAGATCATAATAAATGCCTTACTTTTTTAATCTATTTTTTAAGTTAACACAGCATTCAACCATATTACAGAAATCTCAATGCCATTGAACTTTTAGAATATTTTTATCTAAACAACTATTTAAGTTTATAGAAGTGACATTTTGGTGGGTTTATAGAACAAACGTAAGTACAATTATACATATGTAAGTATAATACAAATACGTAACTGAGCAATGATGCCATTACGTCTTTATTGAATCAAATATATAAACTATTAATTTTATGATTATATAAGAACCGAAGTGCTAATATAAACGTTGAAAACAAATTATATGCAGTTTTTATTATTAGCGACAGTCATCTACGAGCAGACTTTGTCATGTCAAGGCATTTCTGTCATGTGTATATGAATATCCGGGTATCTTTAGTTTTAAAAAAGGTAATTAATTATCATTTTCAGAGGCACAAGCATATTTCTGTAAATACAACGGTTGTGGGTTCGATTTCCACTTTCCTTGCTCTGGTAACATTCTCACACGCTGGCAGCACGCTGCGCCTCGAGCATTCGGCGGAACAGAGTGTCTCAGCACTAGGCTCCCTCTGTCTACCCCGTTATATGAGAGATACGGCGTGAAGCTAAGAAAAAATCAATTAAAAGGCACAGGCACACACAAAGGCACATCACATTACTAATAAGTTAAATATATAAAGCATCTTATAATATTACTATCTATTAAAACAATTATCCTACAGTAAAAGTCAACAAAACTATCTTCCTTATGACATAATAGAGAAAAATATAATAAAATTTGAAATAAATAATGAGGAAAGATAAGTAGATACAACAAAACAACGCGACCTCTTCCACAACCTTATAATGCATGAATCAACACATAACTTAGGTCTAATATCTAGAACATTTTTCATTCATTTTTTTTACAGAATATTTTTAACATTTTTATACGTTACATTTTATTTTTTTTATGTATTCCCCTAAATTTATAAATAAACGTAAAAATATTTTTAGTAAAAGTAACGATAAAAATAAATAAACATTAAGCTCTACTAATAATTCTACAGGCATGTTCTTTTCCTTAAAGAATATATTATATTTTTAAATATTGAATTGTTTGTTTAAAATTAATTGTATTAACTCTCTTAAACTTTAATTTGACTAACTAAAAAATAAATATAATAATAAAACAATACGATAGACAGAAAATGTTTGCTTTGTTGGGAAAATTTCCAATAATATAAAAAACATTATTAACTGTATCATTAAAGCTTTTATAGAGCTATCTTATTCGTTTACTTTTTTCTTCCACTAAATGTTGAACGCCGACAAAATATAAAGAAATAGCAAATAAATTTATTTAAAGCGCCTGCTGCGGGCGGGCAGCTACGATTTTATTAAAATTAGCATGAAACCAGTATATTGCTACTAAACTTTATACAGGTGTCATATAATATTTTAATAAATATATTTTATCTAAACCGATAAAAAAAATCAATAGTTGACCGTTTTCTATTTATATATATATATATAGATATATATCTTCTAAAAATCTTATCAAATCCACTTATATTATTAGTAATAGTCCACTTAGGACTTGGTGGAAAAGTATTGCAAATATACTAGGCAAAGAAATTGCTCTTTAAAAAAATATTAACACTGTTTACCATTTTTACCGATTTTTATTCTCAAATATTATTTGTGAAAATTATAATATACATATATTCTATGCCATATATAAATGTTATATTTTATTACTACAATTGATATCATTAATTATCAATTTAATACACAGTATTATTTGTTATGTTACGCGGTATGAATGTGGTAGTCTAAAGTTAAAAAACAAGAAAAAATCTTTGTTATTTATTTATGGCTGCAAATATCCACATACACACACATAAATAGCTAAAGAAAATAAAGGTCGGAATACTATGCTGCCTAACCATACCTTAGGTAAATGACTCTATTATATAGAGGAATTTAATCCGTTACCAACGCGTAATAGCTTTTTTCCATTTGCGCCACTGCTAGTTCTAGTTGATTACCTACCCCTTTTAATAACGCGGAACAACATATTTTTGTTTGACATTTCATTACTTCTTATATCTTCAGCTTCACTTTCCCCACAGCCCACTTTCTGCCGAATTCTGTAGGCATTGCGTGTTGAGTGGCAGAATTCAACGCCGCGCTTCGCCTCGACACCAGAGCGAAGAAATGGAAATAGAAACGTAAATAAATATTTCACTTCCTCAAGTGGGCATCGAACCTCACAACCATCGCGTTACAGTTACACCCTTGTGCCGCTGCGCCACGACGGCCTCATAAAAAGATAATATTACACAATAGGAGAATGCATGTTAAAAAGAGATACACTTAAATACTGCTTTCACCTATAACATACGTAATGTCTCGTATACAGACGCAAGGGGGAGAACGGAGTGTGCTAACACTAAGTTTGTATTTTGATGCTTTATTGGGATAGTAAAATTGATTGTCAAATTGATTTTGATTACTGAAGTTTATTTTAGGCTCCGTTCCATCGCATAATTCATAACATTTTATTTAAAGCAGATATTAAGGAACCGAATGATGACTGCGAGTACCTTCTATGTATCATGTAAAGTAGGTAAAGGGTCAATGAGTCAACAACCTAGACCTACAAACTAAACTGTAATTGATTTTTTCTCTTCTTTTTGGAGATTTTTTTTTTCTTTTTTAACTTTATTAAGTAAATTGAAAGTAAACATAAACTTAGAAAAATTAAAATCAATAAAATAAATTTCATTTAGATATATGTCGCTAAGCTATAGGGCTAAGATATACTCGTATGTACCTACATGCGTGACAAAAATATTCATATCAATGCATTTATCAATATTGAATTATCGATACTGTCTAGCTACTAGATATAATTAATACACGATGAATCAAGTAAACATATTTTATATGACACAAAAAACGATTTATAATATGAAAATTGAAACATTAATTTACATTTAAGTGTT
>HE670513.1:0-19478 GCA_000313835.2 Heliconius melpomene melpomene | reverse complement strand
AAAGACACACTGTCTATACAAATATGTTTGACATAGCATTGATAATTATATTTAGGAATTTCGTTAAAGGTTACACAAATCAAATCCAAGAATACTGTTGTATTGCTTAAACTTTTGTAAGATTTCACCATTTTCATTAATTTACCTTCTAAAAAAAGTGCTAAGTACATACAGATAGATATAAGAGAAGTAAACACATGTCAAATATTCTTAACTAATTTATTAATATTTTATTGAGTGTTTAAAGCCGATGTAAACAACTCAATAGATAATATACTCGTATATAAGCATACATGTTTAAAAACATGACTTGCATTTTACTCGGTATAGACTTTTTAGAAATTCTTCTATTAAATTTATCATTTCTTTAACAATAATGTACGTGCATATTCGTGACCATCGACGATGCCAATTTTTTTTTAAATAAACCCAGCAATCGCTGTGCTAGTGCACTAAAGTATGCAGCCATTCGAACCATTAAGGACCCAATCTATGAGAGGCTAGACTTTTTGGCTTTGCCTTACCACTACATTTATCATGAGGAGTACAGAACCCTAAAAAGAAATAATTAACTTTATATATTAATATAATTATGAGAATATCATATTTTGTTTCTATTATAATGATTGATGATAAATGCAATAATCTTTTTCTTCATTCCAAGGTAATCATTGAAATCGAATAAGAAAGGTCAATTGATGAAGACAAATATGCATATTGCATACTTATATGTTTATGTACGCTCTTTACATTCTATTTGTTAAGATTATATCACTATCAGTAGATGTAGTACTATGAAAAGACTATAAAGTAGGCAAATTAATCTATATTATTTTAAAAGAATTAATTTATTAAAGGTATAGGTAAATTTATTTTACTAGTATCCTTTTTTTCCGTGTGGAAACCCTTTTACGGGTATACGCATACCGGGTGAAATGCGATGCGGATTATGTGAGACTCATGCTTCTGCATCCTACTCACTAAAACCCCACGATGGTCCATCATTCTGCATTTTTCGAAGCCGCGGGTACACTTTCATACTCTACCGTAACTTCGCAGCAGTTGCTTGTTTCACTAAGCACTTTTTGTAGCTTTCAATAATTTTACTAGTATCCTAAGATACAATTACTAACTAGTAATACAATACCTAAGGTTATGGGTTCGATCCGCACTCGAGGAAATGATTTTATTTTTTAAATGTATATTTTCATTTCTTCGCTCTTGTGCCGAGTCAAAGCTCAGCGTTGAGTTTCGCCACTCAACAGGCAATGCCTTTAGAATTCAGCAGATAATGGGGAACAGAATGTTCCCCATTAACTCTAGGTTCCCTCTGCATACCCTGCTGTGTGCGGCATACAGAGTGAGGCTGATAATTATTATTTAACTGTTTAATCATTATAAGCTTACAAAAATAAATCAATATCCGTATACGAGTATATCTCCGGATCTTTTATCCATTAGTTTTTTTATTTAAACATCGCTGGGAAAAATATTACTGGGCGACCCATCATTATACCTCTAAAGTTTAGAGGTATAAAGTTTAGAGTCTAAACAGTTTTTTTTATAATAATCACACCGTTAGGCAATTTGCTAAAGGTCAATTTTAATAACAAGTATAATAAATTTATGCGCACATTTTCAACAGTTTTATTTATAACTAGATTTTGTTCGCACGTTTACAAGCGAATAATATATACTCTACTCCAAGTTAAACTAAAAATAAAAAGCTTTTGAAAAGTAAGGCTAGTTTTGTTTGAATAAAATTTACCCATTTTGTAGATGTAAAAATCCAATACAATAAAATTTTACGTTAAAATGATTATGCAACATGAAATATAGACAATACGAGGTGTGCAATATTGGTTTGTCGATTTTTCATGGTAGCGTTATATTTTATTAACATTTTTATTAGACCCCTGTATTACTTAAAGAGTTTTAAAGCGTATATGAAATTACAGATAGGTTAAGGGCTTGCTCGAGACGAGGTCACGGCAATACAAGTCTGGTTTTTATAACTTCCATTTTGAATTACGTAGTTTCACAGGTTTTGGTCAGTAAGAGACATCCTCAATGGTGATGATTCTTGTAAGTGTGGTTATTAAAAACGTTGACATTAATAAATGTAATAAATTTAAGCATATGTTAATTTTATGTAACGCACTATATGTAAAAGTATATGATAAATTAAATTATAAGAAGTAGCTCCGATGGTTCTTACTTTACTTCTAATTTTCTTTTAATGTATATAATTTTAAATTAACGAGGCCAGTCCAGCCGCAGGGGCACAAGCGTGCGACTGTAGACGCGACAGGTTGTGGGCTCGACTCCCACTCGAAGAAATGAAGTGCTTAATATTTTCATTTTATCGCCCTGGTAGCAAAGCAAAACACGGCGTTGAATCCTGTTACTCAACACACAATGCCTCCAGAATTGGGCGGAAAGGGGAACGTAAATGTCTTATCACCAGGTTCCCAGGTTGCCACTACCCACCCCGCTTTGGTGTTTTTGCGGGATACAGCGTGAAGCTAAGAATAACAATAATTATTACTACGTTTATTTACATTACTCGTACATCAACTGATCACATCAATGAAGAGAGAGAAGAACAACGCAGATTTAAACTTTCGTATTTCGTGTATAAAATTAAAAGTTGTTATATAAGAATATTAAACAAACAAAATTATGTGTATTGAAGATAAACGTAAATCTTAGGAATTTAAAAATTGGAAATCAAAAAGAACGAAAAATATTGTTTGAAATCTTGGCAACAAATTCAGATTTTAGGCATAAGAAATATTTTTTTAAAAGAAAAAAAGATAGATACTTTTCATATTTTAACGTGCAGTTCAGTTTCCGGTTATTTAACTTATTATTTTTTTACCATCGTAATATTATAAACTAGTCGGTATCAAATAGTAATAAAGTATTTGTAAAACAAAAGTATGTCGCATTTTATCCTTAGGTTTACATGTACATATATTATATTGTTATGAACTTAAAAGTAAGTTTGTTTGTTATCTTTTCACGTTCTAAACAATTCATAAAATTTTGTATACATATTCTTGACAAGCTTACAAAAATTCATGACCAAAGCTTAATCTATTTAAAATTTTACATATTTATTAGAAATTGTTTTACAAATTAACCGCAATGATATTAAATGTTCTAACTTTTTGCAACTAAATTCTGTTATGCTGATGTAGAGCTTAACGAGCCTTTTGATATAATTTTTTATTTAAAACAATTTTATTGCTTATTCATAAAAAAATCATTAAAGGGTTTTAAATAAGTTATAAAAGTTGTGTAAAATAGTATATTTGGTGTATAAAAATATAAAATAATTGTACTTTACTTTTCTATTATTACTAAGCGATGTATTCTTTTTTACTCTTGTGGCGGAGCGGTTGCCAGGTACGCAAGGGCACGCTGGATGGGCTCAGGTACGGGAGGAGCTGTCGGAAGGTGAGCTCCCTGTGGCTGATATCCGTTCTCATCAGCGACATAAGAAAGTTGAATATTTGATCCATCTTCACTGGGATATTGGAATTCACCTTTCACTTCCAAAACGTCAACGTCTCCAACTTTTTTTAAATCTCCCTTTTGATCAGCACTGATACCATTACCTGCTTCAAAGGAATATTGATATGATCCATCAGGATTAACCTGACTGTCCTGTCGAACAATAGGAATGGGCTCTGGAGCTTGGGGAGCAGCAAGTGCCGCTGCCACGAAGAGTGCTATAAACACCTAAAAATTAAATACAACAGTACAACAATAGTATCCAAGAAAGTTTTAAAATGTAAAATATTCACAAATTCAATATTATACTATTTGCACTGCACTTTCACTGAAATAAAAAAATCACAATTTCAATTTTTGTAAACTTACAAATATTTTCATTTTTGGTCAATTATTAGTTAAAATATCGAGAGAATATTCAGTTACTGACTGTTGCAACTGTATCCCGACAATTTTAGTATTTATAGTAGGCTCTAAGTAACCACCTCCCAATATTTCTAGTTTCACAATCCTTTAGCGATGTCGTAAAATCTATGAAATGAGTAAACAGTGGATTCATTACCTCGAGGCGTATATGTCAACTTGTTGTCGACGTAACGGCTGTCAACAAAGCTAGAGGATTTTCATTTGTTCAGCGGTGACCTTAACACGGGTGACTATTTACATCGCTGTAATCAAATTATTTTGATCATACAATTCATTAGTGCGGTAGTTACACAAAGTTTCTGCCTTTCGTTCAGCATCATTGAATTTCATCAGTCTCCACACACATCTTATGTTGCGCTAATTTAAAGACGATTTGCGTAAAACGTGATTATGGCAACTTCAATTTAGATAGTTTTAAAGTTAACCTTGGTATGTGAATTTAAACAAAGCACAATTATTGCATATGTATATTTAATATTCTTATATCTCATTTTATAATTATTATACGTTTACGTTTAATATATAACTTATTTTCTTATTATTTTTTTTGGGTGTAAGCAGTATTGATTTATTTCTTGCCTACTATGGTTAAATACATTGATAATTTAATAATTATTTCTTGTAAAGTGATCACACGAGATGTTTTTTTAATTTTGCATATCTAGTTATCTACCTTACTTTTTCGTTCTCAGAACAGTACCCGTGCCTATTTAAGCTACACGCCAAGTTCCTAGAGTCAAATTCTATTTAATAAGGTAAACGCAGAAAAATAAGTTCAATTATTTTCTTTTATCAAATGGAGGAGGAAAACTGATATATGATTTTAAAGTATTCATTAATTTTATGAAAAATTGTATAACCAAAAAAATTATTAATTTAACTTTTTTTGCACGTTTTATTAGCAACGAAATAATAAACGCTCATATATTCTTAAATGGGGTTACATTTAATATATTATAGTCATAGGTGACATTGCATCATCATTTTTGTTCTATACATCGAAATGGCACACGCATCTGTATCGATACTTATATTATTACGTAATATCATAATCATTCGTATGAATACGTATTCAGACAACAAAAGGATTTCTCTCATATTGGTTATGTAAATGTTAATACATTATAAGCACTATGGCCAATAGAATGACTTCGGGCGAAATTTTGGTTGCATTACCATTGATGTACTGGGAGTGGTGTGTCACCTAGTAATAAAAAAAACATATAGATTGTAGATATATCTCATATGTCATATATGTATATACGTATATATTTTAATATTGTTTTCCTTAAAAAAATTGTTACTTCAAGCATGTTCTTACAGTAAAAAAATATATTTAATTATAATATTTTTTTGTTTGTTAAGGGAATTAATTATGATAATTTCCCAGCTCTGACATAGCACAGCGTTAAGTTCTAGCAGAACTCAACTCAACACGTTTTACCGATTTCAAGCGAAGACGGATAATTTATTTTTCTTTTTTACTGCATTACGAACGATAGAAAGCGCATAAGTTGTTATTTATACAATCAATATTTGTATAATAACTTTAACTTTACATTGGTCACGATAGTAAAAATAAATAACATAGAATACATCCGATCGTTCTCATAAAATTTAAAAGGATAATATTATTATTTATAACCCCATAATAAAACTATAGTTAGCGTAATAGACAATCAAAATTGATTTATATTATTCGACAGTTTGAAAACCGTTTAAAATCTTTTACAACATATGATTAAGGAGCTTCGACTATGTGAAGTTTATGGCGATGACTGGCGACCTTGACACGTGCAGAGAAAGTGAACTGGTGGGTCGTTGGGCAAGTGAGGTCGCCGTGAGATAAACGCCTGCGCACACGCATCGAGACCTGTTGTTTTATAGCACTTTTCCTCTCAATTTCTTTTAGACTCAGAAACCAATTAAATCGTAGTATAATTTTAATATATTGAACTTAAAGTAATAGAAATGAAATAAATATATTTAACATCAAATATTTTATTGGATGTATTTTCAAATAAGTCCACTATATAAAATAAATTATTATTGTACTTAAAACTAAGTCACACACTTATATATCTTTTACTATATTTTAATGCCGGTGTTGTATTATAGCCTCTTATGGTCATAATAAATTATGTTTCTTTGTAATATTGATTTATAATAATTTATATAGATTTTGCTCAGGCGCTTGTGGGGGAAGTGTGGCGAGATGGTCTAAAGCTTTTTGAATTTCAACAGGGATTGGTGGTGGTGTGGGAAGATGAGCACCTTGCGGCTGGAAGCCATTTTCATCAGCTACGTATTGCAGCTGGATAACCTGTAAAATATGAAATAATTACGAAATGATTCTATGCCTAATTAATTCTTACTACATTCTGATAATAAATATTTAGCTTAACCTGTTAAATTCTTTAATAAGTCACCTAAGAAAGTTTTATTCATCAATACAAATGTATATGTAAAACGCCTGGAGCTTAATTTAAGTTTATGTGTTGCTGTGAAAATTGTCTATATTTTTGTCTAGGCGTTAAGAAAGCAAAATATAAAAACAGACGTTGAAAATGGAATGGAATGGAATAAAATTATATACAAATCTTAACTTACTTGTCCATCGGGCGCTGTATATTTGTACTGTCCTTGTGCAACCTGTGATTCTTGTTCAGGGATGCCTAAATTTTTTATGAAGCCAGCTTCTTCAGCACTTATGCCATTTCCGGTTTCATAACTAAAGAAGAAGAAGAAAAAAATACATGAAATTTATAAATATCGACCACACCTAGATAGCGCATTGCTATTGTCATAGCATGATGGTTCTATTTTTAAGTCACCGGTATATGATTCAATAGTTTTAATCGTTACAACGGAAAAATACTTGAAACTGTGATTATATCTGGGTTTTTTATATTATATACAAATACAATGACGTTATTGTCTGTGTTTGCTAATGAAATTCAAAAATATTTAACAGATTTAACATTTTTAGACTTAGACATTTAAATAAAGCCATATCATCAATGGCAGTTAAAAAATGCTTATTAAAGTTCTCGTATATTCTACATCGAATATACCTATATAATATTACAGGGCATAGAGAATTATACTACATGGTTATATAATTAATTATACACAATAATAAACTTATTTGTGAAGCAATCGTCACAATAATAATTAATTATAGTCTAAATTAGTTGAAAAAAACTGGTAGAATCATGTATTTGTATCGTGAAATAAATTCGTATGTATATATAATCGATTACAATTAAATTGAACATTTATCAATTGACGTGTAATTTATGCCAATAAAATCAGAAGCTGCGAGAGATAGGTCATAGAACTTTGTATAAGCATGTACAGCATTATAATATATGCTGATATTTTTTGTCAAATATGTCTTATAATTATCAGTCACTGTGAAGAAGATAATTCAAATGTCACTATAAATATTCAAGATCTGAAATATTTGAGGCCGTAGTGGCGATGGGCTTTGGGGGCGGTTGTGGGTTCGATCTCCACTCGAGGAAGTGTAATATTTATTTACCTTTATATTTCCATTTTTTCGCTCTGGTGTCAATACAAAGCGCGGCGCCACTCAGCACGCGATGCCTCCAGAATTCGGCAGAAAGTGGGGAACAGAATGTCTTAACACTAGATTCCCTCTGCCTACCAAGCTGTGTGCGGGATACAGCGAAAAGCTGATTTTTTTTTAGAAGATCATGTTTTAACTTTTGTAATTACATTAAAAGGTATTTAGCGAAGCGGTGCCAGGGTAAAACAATGGCGAAACAAAGCACTTTTTAATCGAAGTTTTTAATACTTATCGTACGAAAATTTATCAAAAACCTATTACTTGCTGCTATTATAAGTATTATACTGCAAATGCTTAGCTAGTAGCTCAGTCGCCTTGACTTGTCATCAAAACACAATATTTTGTCAAATGTCATTTTGCTTAATCATGACATATGATACAATACATTAAAATATGCATACATTAAAATACAACTTTTAAAAGATTGACTTAACACCTGTTAACGAAATACAGATAATAAGGTCAATGTTAAAGGTTAAGTGCTTAAATACTTACTTCCATTTATAAGATCCATCAGGGTTGAGAATTTGCTCTTGTCGTATGATGGGAATGGGTTCCGTGGTGTACACCTGCTGTTGTTGTAACTGTGGGTTCTGGTGATATAAGCTGCTGATGTCTGCAGCTGTTGCAGCAACAATCGCAACTAATAGAAACTGTGGAAAAAGTGACAGTTTAGAATTAAGAAAGAATTAAAATTTAATAAAACGCGGCGATATCATATTGAAACTTACGATATATTTCATTTTGTTTAAATATCAGGTGCAAGTTGGGAGCTTACAAAAGGTAAAGAAGGAATGATGCACTGAGGGTTAACCCCACGTATTTATACGTTTTTTCACTGCATTACACAGCGACACAGATTCAAAATTCATATTTTATGGCGGTGCGCGACAAAGGATAACTTCTGTGAAGTCCCTTATTCAGATGTTCATATATATAATGTATGTAACAAAGAGCAAAATGTAAAAAGCACCTTACTGCTTATAAGATTACGTTAAAGTATTAATTGACTAGAAATTAATTAAACGTAAAATTTTGTGTATACAATTGAAAGGCTAAAATGTCGAGCTATTAATAATAGAGAAATTAACGACAATGTATTTTCTTAGCTTCACGTTATATATCGCTTTCAGCAGGATAGGCAGAGGGAACCAAGTGTTAAGATACTCCGTTTATTTTTTTCCACCGAACTCTGGTAGCATTGCGTGGTGCAAGTGGCGGAACTCAACGTTGCGCTTTGCCTGGATCATCAGAGCGAAGAAATTAAAATATTAAATATTTCATTTCGAGTAGAAATTGAACCTACAACCTGGCACGTTTGCAGTTCCACGCTTGTGCCCGTGCACCAACACATGAAGAAATGTCATATCCCTTTATAACATTATTAAAAATTACATTGGCATATTTATATAATTTCTATAGGAAAATGTAAATGAGCAACCTAAAATAAATATTGGTATATTTTTTCAAGCAAAAAATGAAAAACAGAACTTTAGAAACATAAAGCAATAAAAAGAGAAAAACTTAAAATTCACTCACGTACAATTGTAATATAATAAAATAAAAGTTAATTCTGTTTTATGCTTTTGAAAGTGTTTTTTTACAGTCACGCATAGATCTTATCACAATTCTGGCAAATCGTGGTATGCAAAAGATTTCAAGTATAAAAGCAAGTACAATTTTGTTGAAACAAAATATAATCATTCCAATAAAAAAATCGTATAAAATATTATTTCTTGTAAAGTAAGCCATCAGCATTAATAGCAAAAACCAGACAAGCACGAGTGGGGCTCGCCAACCAAGGGCTCCATACAAAAGTTGGAGATGTCGAGCTATGTTTATATGTCTTGAATTTCAACTCGACATTACCAAGTATTCCTGAGATAAAAAACTCTTGACAGACAGACAGACGGACAGCAAAATTGTCTTATAAAGCTTCCTTTTTTCCTTAAAAGGTACAGAACCCTAAATCCGATTTCGGCAAGTAAAATAACGCTCGCAGAATTGGGTAGAATTGAATTTTGTTGCAAACTTATATACGAATATTATTTCTGAATAGAAGAAGAAAGTAAAAATAAATATTGTTCTTGTCTAGTCTAACCGTTATTCATCGTCTATCTTTAAATAAATTTAATAAAATATATGAGTGCAGTAATATAATAAATAAGATATTTTTCTCGCACATAGCAGGGTAGATAGAGGGAACTGGGGAACCCAGTGTTAAGACACTCCATTCCCATAAATACCTTTCCGTCCCTCGGGTGAGAATCGAACTCACAACCTGCCGCGTTTACACGGTTGTGAATTTGCGCCACAATGAAAAATAATAAAATTGCTTAAATTGTTTAAAATACCGAAATCTTATAGACTAAATTAAAAACTATTATTTAAAAACTAAGCGTATATACGACATTGGTACATTTTATATTTTTCTTAAAACGAGGAGAAATCAGAGCAAATTACTTTATGAAGAAGTAAAAAAATTGAGTAAGGAATATGTTTGATTATCAGAAATATTAAGTTATTTACTAAATATGGTTTTCAGCTATTGTTCTGCTTTCCAACGATATAATATATATATTCTCGTCAAAAAGTTTTATTCACAATAAGTTTCCAATATGAACAAACATAAGCAGTTTTTATTAAAAAAACTAAGGATAAAAATTATGAATCTCCAAGTGGCTACTAAGAGAAAATATTATGAAAGAGATCAGTTAAAAATTTTGCAAATTTAACCTTAACTCGTAGGTGCATCAGTGCGGACAGATTTCTGGAAACCAGTTACAAGAATGTATGACACACTTCAACAAGGTTTTTTTAAAACAAAAATTTATTGATCTTGCTTCATCGACCCGTCATACATAATAACAAAATATTGTCCTTTAACTTTATTCACTTTTGACCGCTACTATGTTAATTCATGTTTTTTAATTTTTTTATTTACTTCTAATAACCATAACATTCAGTTGTTATGTCACATATGCTCTATACTATATATTGATATTAGGTTTGGAATGGAACCCACTACCCTCACATTTACAGGCATGAAAATAATAAAATATTGGTCGTTTTCTTTTTTTTTAACCTCTGAAATGTGTACCATCGTGACGCACTATTACTTTTATTTTTTTATTCAGCTTCACGCATCCCGCATGTAGCATGGTAGGTAGGTAGGCAAATTCTGAAGATATTGCGTGTTGAGTGGCGGAACTCAACGCCGCGTTTTGCCTCGACAATAGAAATGAAAAAATTATATATTTTGTGTCCTCGAATGGGAATCGAAACCATAACCTGTCGCATTTACAGTCACACAGTTGTGTGTGTAATTTAAGAAATTATAATACTACGTATATTAATATCAACACATATTCTATTTTATTAAAAAAAAAGATGTTTACGACGTTATTTCCAGAATTTAATAAGAGCCTAGGTATAGATAAATATATAAATAATTGAGAATTTTATGTGGTGTTCAAGTTTTTCTTTATACTAACATTTAAATTAATTCTTTATGACATTCCACAAAACAATCAATTACTTCGTATAGGTTTTTTTTAATCACGTTTTTTTTCAACACTCCAGGTAGTTGACCATCTAGTGTATTTTATTTCTATTTTTCATCTGCTAAGCACATTTTGACTTGTAGATTAGCTTGCTTGGATTTTTTGTTCAGATATAACAAAAAAATTTGAAACAAAGATATTTAAAATTTATCTTAATAAGATGAAAAAGTGGCGCCGCATTCGTGGAGTTTGGACGACCGTGAACACGATAGAAGTAGATTACATTTTAGGTGAATATTAATTATAACATTTTCACTATGCAGGTTTGCCAGTTTTTAGTTTCTGTGATACGTCAGGTTTCTTGATAAGCGCAAAGCGTGAGGTTGACACTCTATATAGTCCAAGATCCCAGACTGCCAGACCTACGTAATTTTAGCAAAGCTGAAATTTTGAAGACTATTAGTCTAACTCTTAAAATTGGCCCTGGGATCTTGGTCTAATATATAATGTTTAACTAAAAAAACATGCTATATACATATTTCATTTATTTTAACATTAAACATGTTAACAAAAACATCAGACGGAGGATTTTGTAGCTTCTTTTACAACGTTGTTATATCCAAAAGGCCGATAAGGATTGTAAGTATTGAAAGGATTGTTAGGATTGTAAGGATTGTTATGATTGTAAGGATTGTAAGGATTGTAAGGATTGTTAGGATTGTAAGGTCTTAGAGTATTATACTGATTAAAATATTTGTTTCGATTATAAGGATCGTAAAGGTTGTAACGAGGATCGTAGATTTGAGATCCTTTTATGCTGTCGAGTAGAGACGCTGGTACAACACCTCTTCCGTCCGCCGATATATGAACACCTGCTGGTCTGAAACCTGCAAGGATTAAGAACAATGATAAATTAATAATATTATGAGAGACTAATGATTTCAGAGATCTTAGCGCTTAAACAAACAAACAAACAAACAAACAAACAAACTCTTTATCGTTGTTATATTGGTATTAATTTTTACCTAATATTATAAGTAAGTAATAACAGAAGTAATATTACATACCATTTTCATCGGCAACATAATTTAGCTGAATAGGGATGCCTTCTGGCGACACGTAGCTAAAACTACCTTCCTTAACCTGTAACAATGAAGCTTATATATTCGCTCGTCGTTTAATAGTAATAAGTCAATTAAGGCTTTTTGAAGGTCTAATGATATTGCGTTCCAGGTGGTGGAAACCAAAGGTTCACTTTGTTTAGACAAAGTAGACTATAAACAACCAAATTATTTTAAGTGTCAAAGATGACTTTGACTTCTGAACTGCTATTGCTATCAATGAGGCTCGCGTCTACTTCGCTTAGTCTTCACTATAATATAAAATGGAGGACCAGTTTATTTACGTAAAGCTTTATTACTTGCAATGTTACTTCGATTTACCATCAGCTTACAACTTTATTAGATTTATAAAGACTATAGGATCCTTTGACTTTATGAAATACATACTGCTAATGATAACAAATTATTCTACACTCTGTTCTTAAGTAAAATGTGAGACGAATTTATGTCTATCTGTTTTAAGACAGCTATATTATCTATTGCTTACATGAGTTCCTTTGGGTGAACCAGTATTGTCTACATAAACATCCTTCGTGATTCCTCTTTCCTGTGCTTGCTTACCATCGCCAGTAGTGAAACTAAAAGAAAATGATACAATTATTTATTATTTGTAATTATTATCCAAATTAAAATTTTAAATATTCATTGAATTGAATTTACCTGAAGTCATAACTGCCATCTATTCCTTGATTGCTTTTGTAACTTAAAATTGGAACAGACCGACTCGCAGAATTATAGTACGGGTTATATCCGAATGCAGCTGGATTACGAAGTGAGTTGTATGGATTAAGCTGAGGTGCGACGTTGGGAGCCACAGATTGGGAATTTCCAAAGGAACATGTTAATGCCAAGATGGCTATACAAATTAACAAATTCATCTGTAAGAAACATTTATATAAAATTATATTCTTAAATGACCTCAAATTGTTTTGTAACAAAAAAATAAAATTTAAATCTTAAAATTATATTTTGTAAAATATATACTTACTTTAACTAAACCAAGCTGCACTCGTTGTACTTTGTTAACTATTATTTTGGAAACAGACTATACCATTTATAGGCAGGGTTGCTCGTATTTTTTGTTGTGCCATCACTGAAACGTGAGATTTGCACACGCCTCTATTATCTCTTTATCAGTTATAATTACGTTACACCTAATTACAGAATCGTAAAACTTTTAAATATTAGGATGGTTAATCTAAAAATATACTTAACCTCATTTTGATTTGTAACTATTAAAATATAAAAGTTTCTTAATTAAGCTTAACTGTAGCTTTATATTTAATTTAAAAAAAGGATAGAGCAATATTGTTTGTTGATGTTATTTGTCAATGGCATTTCAAGTGTGCCAGTTCAGCAGTAATCACTTTCATGGGCATCATTATGGGAACGACATGCAGTAAAAAAATCCATCCATATATTTCAAGAAAGAAATATAATAATAATAATAACAAATAATATTAATTTCTTTGATTGACCGCTCTAATTTCATAAAGTACTGTTGCAAATTGAAAAAATATTTTTCTTTTGGGTAGTAGTTCATATATATGATCCATTTATCGATGAAGCTGTACCCTATAAATAGGGTACAACTTACGGAGTTAAATCAAGCATTTATTTTAGCATTAGGCTTAATAAAAAACGCGAAGTTGATTTGGGATGCGGGCGAAGCCGCAAGCAAAAGCTAATATTATATGAAAATAAAAAGAAATTAAATTAATATTCAATTATCCTTTAGTGTATGTTACTATTTACTGTATGATACATAATTTTTTGACATATTTTTTTATTATATACCTTAGATATGCATTACCAACACACAGACAGTAAATTTTAACTGTTTGATATATTTTACCAGATATGATATAGGTACATAAAGTTTGGATTTTGCGCAAATAATTCCAAGAATGAGCAAAAATTAAATGTATTATTTTTATTATTTTAATATTCCATACATATAAGTTACGTATTTAAAATAATTAACAATTCGGTTGCACTTTATCTTATTATGAATTTATATTATTTATATATAATTATATTTTTTGAATAAATATTAATTAAATAGCAGTAATTAAAATATGCGTTTGAACCTTACAAAACACTTGTCCATAAAAAAAACGGATTTTAAGATCAACCGGAAGTAGTTAAAGTACATAATTCCTTTGAAGAAGGTCAAAAATTTCGTTAATCATAGCATAAACAATAATGATAACAATCTAACTGTTAATTAAACTCTGATTTAACGTCTTGTTGCTTTTAATTATACAAGGCTCATTTACATTTTCAACTAAAATATTACTTTGTAATTTTTTATTATGAACGAAGGAATAACGTGGCCCGCTTTAAATACTAACCATCAGTATTAATCCTCTTTGTTTGGAGCATGTGCGTTCTTTTGTGAGGTTTTCAATAAAACAATATATAAATAATTTAATTGATATCAGAAACGTTTGAAATCATAATATAATTATATGGCCCATCTGGACGCTATGATGGCGCAATTGACTACCAAATCGCGAAGGTTTTAAGTTCAAAAATAATCGTAGTTTAGGTGCTAGAAGTATTGTATTACTTGCCCTACCCTCGTAAATGCGGGATATAGCGTGAATCAAAAAAATATTGAATTGTTTTCCCGTTACAGTTAGAGTTAGAATATGTTGAATTATATACTATACAGGGCTAAAAGTGTTGGCGAACGACCGTCGTAGCGCAGTGGTACAAACGTACGTGTTGGACGGTTTGATTGAAATATGCTTTTTTAGTAACACGCCTAGTTCGCAAGTCAACACGCACTGTCTCGTAAAGTCAACGGAAAGTGGTGAACGAAATTTCTTAACACTATGTTCCTTCTGCCTAAGAATGAAGTTACTAAATTTTATTACGAAATATCCATATTTGTTTCAATACACGGGCTATGTATTTATAGTAAAAAATATTTAATAACTAATTTAATTATTTATTCTAATTTAAATTCTGGGTAGCGACTATGTAGATATGCTTTATTTTATCTACTGTACTGTTTTTTATTCTAGTCTAGTATTTTGTTACTCTTTATAATGAACATTTTTGTAATGTGTTATTATACTTCTGTTTATTTAATATTATAAATATTTGAGTGGTTGTGAATTATGAGTTCAACCCCCAATGCTAATATTTTAACGGGGCTTGAGTTTGATCCCATCATATAATATGCAAAAAGGGATTAAAATGTTTTCTCTGTCTTCTTCTTCTAAAAAAACGGTAAGTTAAATAAAATCATAAAAACGTCAATAAACTCCTCTTTCAGTTAGGTGATTTAAATGTATATTGTGTCTGGCATATGCAAAGTGTTTTTTATTTTTGAATTGTTTGCTCAAAGCGATGATTCATTGTTTTTTTTATAAACAAAATATTTCTAAATTTGAATTTGAACACAACCATTACGTTTAACTACTCTTCAAATTAATTAAACTTAAGTATTTACTATCGATATATTCTAATTTTCTCAAATTTCAAGGGAATAATTTGTCAAAATCAAATCATTTAAATCTTCATGTTATATCCCGCATACAGCAGAGTAGGCAGAGGGAACCCAGTGTTAAGACACTCCGTTCCCCACTTTCCGACTCCACTCCACTTCCGTTAAGTAGCGGAACTCCTTGCTGAGCTTTTTTGCCTTATCAGAGCGAAGAAATGAAAATATTAATAAATAATTATTCATTTCCTCGAGTGGGAATCAAACCCGCAACGGATGGGTTACAGTCAGACAGTGCCTCTACGCCATGACGGTCTCCAATAATTTGTTGAGCGTAAAATAATCATATATAGGTATATTATGTATATTTGTTGTTCATGACCTTTTTCAATTCATCTTGTATTCAAAGCATATTTGTCCGTTTGCCGAAGTCATCTTAATATTCAATGTCCATCGTAGTTGAACTAAATGTTAAATGTATGGATTATTAACTGACTAATCATGCGGCGAAATACTATTTATATTACGTAAATTTTATTTTTAAACATATGTTTTTGGGAGATGATTCAATCAATGTCTTAAGAAAATGAGAAATGTAGAATAAAAATCTTTATAAATTACAATTCAGCAGTAATAGTTTCACTTATATTAGTCTTTTTTTAGCTTTGCGCTATATCTCGCACATATTAGTGGCAGAGGTAACCTGAGAACCCATCGTTAAGACTTCCGTTCCCCACATTATTATTCTTAACAGCAACAACAGACAACAGAAGTAGTAATTTATCGGTTTAAAAACTAAACTAACTGTCCATGTTAATTTAAAAAAACAAACACGAACCGTGGAATTCAAAAAAGGTATTGTCAAAAACTTATATAAAGCATGGTATCTCAGAAAAAAGCTAAACCATATATCTTATTTGTACTATTTAATATAATAATTAAAATAATTATTTCGGTATTATGCAAAATATTTTTTATATATGAAATATTTCCTATATAAATTTAGGATCGAGACTGCATATATATCAGAAAATTATAAAATCGTTAACTTAATGAAGTCGGTTGAATATAAAATTAAACAAATCTGAAAATATTTTTAAATATAATCTAGCCTTCATATTTTTGTTTTTCGTGTGATATTGCTGTAGATCTAAAACACGGGACTCATTTGAAAGAATGGTATTTTGCACATTTGAATGATTTGGGACGTATATCACGTTTTACTGGAACGTGTCTAAAATAAATAATAAGAAAGGAATTGATGATAATTTGCTATATACCTATATATATACGTATATCTAAATAAAAAATACATAGAGATATATAGAGAAGTAACAATTTTGTAAACTTATTTATTCAAATTACAATTTATTTTTAAAATATTTTAGATACATATATTACATATATATGTTTTTCTGATAATTTTCCTTCTCAGATTCATTATCCTTTGTTTCATAAAAATATTGATCTACCTACACATAGGAGTATAATGTAGTTGAAAGTCACATTATCGATTTTAATTTAGGTATAGCGCCACCCGTCGCCTCTAAATGTGCTTTATTCCTATTCAAAAGTTTATTTCGTAAATATAAAAGATATTTACGACAGGATAATTATTTTATATAAAAAAAATTACTTGACATTTTTAGCAAACTCACGCAGTATGGTAAGCAGAAAAAACCTCAGACTCTTCGTTTCCCATTTACTAGGGCGAAAAACTAAAATTTTAAATATCTCATGCCTCAAGTCACAACCTGTCGCGCTTATAGTCACACAATCAAGTTTCTTGCCAAATCTAGTTTATTTCTTTGAGTTTAATTTGTGCTATCCTTATTTTTTATTTTTTATCAATAGTTTTTAATTTTTCAAATTAGTCGTATATAATATTTATTGTATATTTAGGTTCCACTTAATATTTTTAAACAATTTATTGATATTACGAGGCTATAAAGAATAATTGAAGAATAAAAAAATATTTATACTTAATGACTTTTATTCGATGTTCTTTTTAACATCTTAAAGTAAACATTACTTACAAAATGTACAAAATATGGCACTGAGAGTGATCTTGACACTATATTTGGTGAGTATCATAGTTGTCAAATCCCTTACTCAATATGGCAGCTATTTTCGTTAATAAATAATTGATAGAGCTTACTATTAGCACTCGATCAATTATTTTTTAAAAATTCGTATCAGACTTCATTAATTTATCTCCTGGCAACGGGAACTTGGGGGATGGAGTCACCATCAGCGTGGAAACCGGTTTCGTCGGCAACGTAGTTGATGAGCTCTTGTTTGCCGTCATTGTTGATGTAGGAGAAGGATCCACGTACTACAACCACTTGGTGGGGCTTGTTCTCCTCATCAAGGATTTCCTTCACTTGACCAGACTCGCTGCGGACGATGCCATTTTCGGTTTCGAAGCTAAAATAGAAATTTCACATTTAATATTATTGTTTTATTATAATATTTTACCGGCATGGTGCATATCTGACTGAGCAAAACAATTTAGTTAAAATCCAACGTGAGTAATGTATGCGTTGGTTCTACATTGCGAGACAAAATGCAACTATCTTATTTCTAATATCAAAATATTTGTTTCTACTAAATTCCTCAGGCAATGCTTGTTGAGTGTTGAGTGGAACTCAACGCTGGGCTTTGCCTTGTTACCACAGCGAAAAAATTACAATATTTAATATTAAATTTCCCTGAGTGGTAATCGAACTGACAACAACGGTCGCGTTTACAATCGCACTCTTGTGCCCCAACGCCACTGATATATATTATATACATTTTAAACATGTGTGGAATTGCTCACACATTGCTGCTATTTAATATTGTCTCACCTGTAGGCGTAGTTTCCTTCGGGTTGTTGGTCAAATTCAGACCGAAGGATTTTTGGGGGCTCCTTGTCCTCCACGGGGGCAGCAGCTACGAGGGCCACGAGGGCAAGGGCGGCAATGATCTGAAAGAAATAATTTTAATTTAAAAACTATTCCTATCTAATTAAGAAACTAATAATTAATTTAAAACTATTTCAACGTACCATTTTCATGGTGAATTGATTGGGGGAGATGTCGTTGCAAGCAAAAGATCGACTGATGCTCTAACGTTGAAAGCACATTCTTTTATATACTCGTCCCGGCGATGATAAAATAACGTAATATCAAGAGGCAAACACGCTTAGTATATTCCAACGACATATTATATGCTGTATACTAATAATACCTAGTATTTTTATTTGTTCAACGTGTCGCACTTCTACATTGCGAAGTCATTTTTTAAATAATGTAACAAAGAATATATGTATATAAAAATATATTATAATCTAACAATAAATACTCTTAATAGGAGCAAATGGGTCCTTTTTGGTTTTTTTAATAAAACAGTTAATTATTCACTTAGGTTTATTATTTTGTATTTTTATTTGCCGTCGTACTACAGCGGCACAGCGACTGACTCTAAGCATAACGATTGTGGGTTCGATTCCCACTCAGGGGAATGGATAATTTTTATTTCCTTGCTCTGGTAAAAAGACGCGCTCTGGTAGAGAGCGGCTAACTACACGGCGTTGAATTCCGCTACTCGACACGCAGTGGTTCGAAAATTAAGGGGAAAGTGAGGTACAGAATCTCTTAGCACTAGGTTCCCTCCTCCAATACACTGCTATATGCGGGATACAGTGTGAAGTTTAAATAATAAATATTTTCAAAAATAATTAATTCAAAAATAATCTGAAATTTTTAAATTAAAACTAATTCTACTATTATAATAGCTAGCAACTATTATTTATAGAATAAAAAACCAAAACGGTTAACATACAGACAAATAAATTATATATACTAGTTACTCTTTAAATA
>HE670511.1:25588-40293 GCA_000313835.2 Heliconius melpomene melpomene | reverse complement strand
AAACGGAAAATAGAGTGCTTTAACACTAGACTCTCTTTGTTTTATAACTACTAATATTTTGTAAAACCGGCAATGTGTCGAGACATTAACTATGAATGCATTTCGACACAGTCTGGTCACGTTACAGAACGTGAATACTGTAAATGTAAGCAACTTCCGGTGTCTTGGGGATCGTAAATCTTAAATTCCCGTCCGCTGTGGCGTTCAGATATATTTAATCCCGCGGCTACAATAGGCTTTGACTCCTCAGTATTGTTGTATTTGAATAGTCATTTTGTTTACCTATAATATCTATAGCATATCTGTTCAATATAGGCGTGAGGCGCCAGCCACGCCACCACGACTGGTTTGGCAGGGGCACAAATTTGGGGATTCAATTCCCACTAAGAGGAATTAAATATTGAATGTTTTCATTTCGTTGATTTCGCTACTTAATTTGCAATGTCTCAAGATTTTGACGGAAAGTAGAGAACAGATGTGTCTCAATGATGAACGGAATTTTTTAACACTATGTTGCGTGATTCTGTCTAAAAAGTAACTTATTATAAAATGTATATCTTAGAAAGGTACATTTAATTATTATGACAACATAAACTAATTTCAAACTTAAATTTAGTATACACAAGTGATTACTCGCCTTTGTTTGTACAACGTTCTCATCACTTTCCTTCAGTAACTGAAATTTTCACTATAAAGGTTACAAGGTACATATATATCGTCAGTTCCCTAGTAAAGGCAGTCAACCCTTATCTTACAAATTTCGATACAAAATAATTTTATTTATGATTTAGAAATTATATACTCGTAGATACTATTTTTCTTTTATTTTAATCCTTCACTGTATTATTCCAATTCCAGTTCAGTGAAAGGATTGCACAGGATACGCTCTGAAGAGTCAAACGAACTATGACTCTGGCACCATTCCACAAACCATGGCGTACTTGCTGCTCCATGTATCAGTTAACATGCTCATACGATAATTTGACTAAGGCAATAGATAATGCATTCAACGTGGTTAAATACTGGCAAAATTCAATAGAAAAATATTGTATTGTCTTGAAAAGTGTAATACATTGGTTATCCCTCTTCACCATCAGATCGGCGATATACACCTGCACCAAAAACCCTTTGGAAGTCGTGACTGAACAACAAATTAGTCGCTAAGAGGCGATTAATGTCCTCTGAAGATGCTCCAATGAACTAACTTTTCAACACTATTTCATCTCTCTCTTACATATTCCTTTACTTTAAGTGAGACAAGGACAGAAAACTAAACTATTAACACTCCATCAGGTAAACGCTAGTTCTATGTAATGTTTTTCCCAAATTGTAAATTGTACATTGCTGGGTTTCATACATTTTATTTAGATAGTTTATAAAGGATTCGTCAATATATATCGTTTTTTAAAGAAAATCAATAGACATTGTATGTTATATTACACAGTAACAAATCGACTGAGGCAACCCTATCGGTAACTATCAAGCGTTCAGTCGTTACAGGAAACTGATATTTGGAGATAGAAGTCCCAGTTTCAGTCTAATTTACAAAGAAAGAACAGTAATTATAGAAAAAAATATTATATCATATAATTCTAAAAAACATTATCAAAATGAAATGAATGTAAAAAATGTTACTAGCAGGCCGCTAATACCATAATAGTTTTACTTATATATTTTTTTAATTTAAATATAATTGAGATATAAAATAAATAAGAAAATTATAGGTTTAGCCATTTGATCTCTAGTTTCACAAAGCAAATAACGAAAACTTACGTAATCACGGCTTACATCTACACCAAAATAGTAAGAATGAAGTTCGGCAAGTATACAGTTCACCTATCAGAGGTAGAAGAGGTAAACTTCAAATAATAATCTAAATATTGAAACCACTTTGTAAGGCTCCAAACTTCCCTGAAATAATTAAAGTCTGTTGAAGTGACGGTATCATTCGCCAGTATAAACAGTATATTTACTACAAAGTAACCGATAGATCCAATATCGGCGCTAAACAAAGGTTTACAAGAGTTTTAGACACGCCCATATCGCATATTCAATGTAGGGGCAAAGTCAACAGCGTAGTCCAGGGGACTGAATAATAATATAAGTGTTTGGCGGTAGTACATTCATGATATGTATAGTATTGAAATTAGATGAAAGGCTAAAATACTTTTTAAGATATATTTATATATATTTAAAAAATAGATGATAGGTTCTTGTGGCGCTGCTGCAGCGTCTGATTGTAAACGCGACGATTGTGGGTTCAATTTCCATTCCGGGGAATACATTGTTATCAATATCTGGTTCTGGTAACCAAATAAAACATGTTGTTGGGTTCCGCTACTCAACACACAATGCCTCCAGAATTCGGCGGAAAGTGGGGAACGGAGTGTCTTAATACTAGGGACTCTCTGCCTACCCTGCTGTGTGCGGGATACAGCGTGAAGCTGATTTTTTTTATATATAGTACAATAAATATTTGTTAAGACAAAAATAAATAAAATCCGTAAGAAGAATTGTATATTTGTATATAATAGACTAGTATTATAGTACTATATATTTATTTCCAGACCATCGTAGCGCAGCGTCACAATATTATGTAAACGCAATGGTTGAAGATTCTATGTCTATTCGAGACTGTATTCAACCACTTCCTCGGTACTCGGTACAAAACAAAGCGCGGCGTTGAGTTCCACCACTCCCCATACAATGTCTCGAATATTTGGCGGGAAGTGGAGAACGAAGTATCTTAACACTAGGTTCCGTTCTCTACTATAGACGAAGCGATATTAAACCTACAACACAAAAAAGTAAGCATCAGTCCCCTGGACTACACGTTTTACGCATCGCCGCCGCTGACCAATATGCGACGACTAACGTGAATTTCCATTCAATCTTCATAGCTTTTCAATAATATCGATACAGGCAATTACTTTTGTGTTAGCTTAGCGTATATTGTGCTCGAAACAACAACCTCTACTCACTCTATTATGAAACAAAAGGTAGGTAACATATAGTTTTGTAATTCGTAAATATCTTCTTTATTAAACGTTAAAATACTTACTTATTAAGAAACAATGGAAAATAATAATATAGATTAATTTATTACTTATATTTGAGATGAGCTCGATAGAGTAGAGAGTCAACTCAGTTATATTATAGCAGCTCCGGTGACTCCGGTGGACGTCTTCAAAATGAAATAATGTCTTTTTACTGCCCAGACCTAATAACTAGACATGTTTACGGGAGCGCGAGTGGGCTTTTAAAAATAACTAAGAAAGTTAAATTTAAATTTACTTTAATTAAAATAAGAACAGAGGTATATGTTCTTATAACTAACTTAAAATTAACTTAACTAGTGAATCGACCGAGCAGAAGTGCATGCTCCAATCGACTAAAGAATAAAATATATAATAATTAAAACTAAAACACTACGTTTGTTTCCCATGGCATGAGGGGATTCGCGTTACATACGCCGAACGCTGATTAGGCGTTTACCGGTACCGTTCTCACACCATGAGGCAACATAACTAACTACACAACAAAAAATATTTACAAACGATTTGAATCCAAATTAGATAGATAACTACTGGATAATATTTAGAAGTCTTACTTTATATGTTATGTTATTTTATTGTACAAAATAGGGAAATAAGGAAATTTTACTAAAAAACAAAATTCATATCCGTGAACTGAATGTGCTCATAAAGTAATACATATTATATGTAACAAGATGAAAACTGGTTTTGAGTTCCGCTACTCAACACGCATTGTGGTACGGGGTACATTAACATTAGTATCTCAATCACCCTCTCCTCCCCTACTACATGCTAGAGACAGCGTGATGCTAATAAAAATACATAAACTGAACAGTTCAATAAAACTATAAAATGTTATCAATTTCAATGTTTTTATTATAAAATAATTTAATTCCACATCTTTAAAAATATTTTCACACAAATATATATAGACTTAATAATTCACATATACTTTTATTAAATTAGTAAATCAATTTTACATTTTGAAATAATATTATTATTAATAATGACATAATAATATTATTATTTACACAAATATTTGTATTTGGTAATTAAGTCCTTCACCGCGTACGCTCTTCATTTTTATATTGACTGATGTGAATCCCACTCCTCCGGACGTCACTGACGCCTTTGCTTTTGTCGACGTCTTATCAATTACAGATATACCCTGTAGTTGTAAAAAAAATATTAAAATTATTTTGTATATAGGACACCGGCAGCATTGTGGAGTAATTATAAAATATATATCATCAAGGAACACCATCAGATTTACAATAAGTGGATTTATTTGTTTCATTTTACCCTGTTGGTTAGTCAAAGGCGACAATTAACTCTTCCACTCAACATTAACTGTCTTTAATTTGAGCAGAAAATGGATAACAGTGTCTGAATAGTAAATTCCTTCTGCCCACCGAGCTATGCGGAAAAAAATATAATATAAAATATATAATAAACAACATGATTCTGTCGATAACCTGAGGGCTAGGAAATATATTTCTTGTTTTTTACATTTTTAAAATGTTAATCCACACTTAAGAAATATTTTGTTTTAAAGTTGTTCCTATTAAATTTGTTCGTCTTAATCATACAGAACGCCAACCGTATAAATGGACAGAACATAGAACCAAGGGAGATATGAGTTTCCTTCACCTTACCAAATGAATGGGATGAATGGGAATAAAAGACATACCTTTATTGGTTGGTCCCCGTTGTAGAAAACGCTTTTACTGCGAACTTTCATAGGTATAGACGAACGTTTAATATTATCCACATAAACTAGCCGCCCCGTTACATTACCTATTATCAAACTATCAGAATGACAATAATCTATAACAAAAAACACTGTTAAAAACAATACTAATTTTATGAACGCAGCCATTTTTATGATACCAAATGGAATATAGAAGATTTCTGGCAAAACTGATGGATTTACCTCATTTTATCTTCTTTATAGTTAAAAGTTTTATCTTAAGATTAAGGTGATTCAGACTCTTGAGATTTATCTTGGGAGTTGATATGAACGGATATGTTGTAAGTATGATGCATTCTAGTAAGTATGATGCATACCTACTTTAATGTAAACAAAGATAAGTAATATTGAGCAATTATTAGTTTTTTTAGCTTCACGCTGTATCCCGCACACAGCAGGGTAGGCAAATGGCACCTTGAAAGCTAGTGTTAACACAGAGTGATACTTCGTTCCCATAAAGTTAACACTCGCTTCTTTACAAGAGCGAGGAAATGAAAATATTAAAAAGTAGATTTCTTCGAGTGGGGATCGATACTTGTCACGTTTACAGACGCACGCTTGTACTCCTGCGCCACAACGTTGACGTGAGTAGGCAGAGAGTGTCATGTGAGTCACTCCATTATTTAGTGGAAGCTGAGAAATCGTTGCTCAATTTTAATAGATACTAGTATATCTCTCGTGGTTTCCCCTGCCTGGAATATACGATTATGGCTACTTTGTAGTTTCCCGTTTTGAGACATAAGCGCATAAGAATATGTTTTCATAACCTTATATTACAATAACTTTCCCGTGCCATCTACATACATGTAAGTGTTACATATATTCGGTTGTATTCAAAAAAACAAATATAAACATAATAATTAAAATAGAAAACGACATTAACTAAAAAAAATATAAAAAAGAAAACAATTCAATAAACAATATCTGCACATTAAATCTTAGATAAGCTTCACCTTCGAGGACGCCGAGTCCAAGGCTGGAAATTCGGATGAATTATAGCGATATCATATAAATAAGGATTTAAGGCATCAGAATAAATTCCCGAAGGCCCCAGCAAAGCTCACAGTATTATTTTACGTGCTATTTGTTTGTTTTTATTGCTTTCGCGGGCTTGGAACATGCATTAATATTGTAGATCACGGGTCCCTGAATTCACCGTTTTGAAGGGTTCTTTATAATAAAGTAGTTTTTTTTTCAGCTTCAGTTTCTGAAGCTTCGCCGCGGCAGCTTGAATAAATATAATGTGCATATTATATCTTCTTAAAATCACTTCATTTAATATTAGGGTTCAAATAAGCATTAAAATCTGAGACGACTTGATGATATTTATGTTTCACACATTATTTCTATTATTTATATTATAGGATATTGATACTGTAGGAAGTGCCGTAACACTATCCCTCTGCGTATCCCACCTGTATGCGTGATACAGCGTTAAGCGAAAAAAAAAGGAAGAATAAAAAAAAGTAAGGGGACCACTTAGACAGGATTTATTCGAATTACCATGAGAAGGGGAAGAATTCGGATTTACATCCTAAAGTCCACACAAAAGTTCCGGACTTGTCGTATAATACAAAGTGACAAATAACCAGCTAGAAATTGTACTTGACAACACAAAACTGTGTCACACTTTGCTTCCAGCAGACGAGACGGTCTGGTCTTGACATTGAGAGTAATCTGTAAATAGAATAGAAGACAGCTTGATATTTTGAAACTATGACCCATTTATAGATGTGCTAGATTATTTATTGGCGAACAGTTTTTCTGGCCTAGCAGGGCAGGCAGAGTGAACCTAGTGTGATAACATTCCGTTTTTCTTACACCGCCAAATTTTCGTGCCAGCATGTCGCCATGTTTTCGTCTTCGTCGGACTTCATCGGAGTTAAAGACTTTGATAAGGCTGTGTTACCGTGAAATTCAAAGATATTATTAATAACACGTTTTGTGTTTTAGCTTAATATAAAGATAGGATAAACCCTTATGTATCGTTACATAGTATAAGAAGCAAATCAAATTAACATCAGATTTGTATTATCAAATCAAATATAAATATTTTCAATACTAGAATTATAAATTATTTGTATGTAATCCCTAAACTAGGCATTCGAGGAGAGGGCCGTATAAAGCCGAATTAATTACAACTAGATCATCCAGATACCGCTAACCTGACAGGTGACACGGAACAAGAATATATGTACTATATTTATTACAACTATAAAGGATTTGTGCTTACTTATTGCATGCATATATATTGTATTTTCTAGGAGTCATCGAAATTACATTTATGTCCATATTTTGCAATAGCTAGTTTACGCTTACAACTGTAAAAGCGACGGTTGTGAGTTTGTTTCCGACTGGGGGAGTGAAATATTTAAAATAGTTTTTTTTTAAACAATAAAATCTGTAGCGAAAACCACAGAATACACCAAATTTGCTATCCAAACTGACCAACAAACTAAAAATCAATAACACTTAAATTCAATACGAGTTTAAGTCAAAATCAAAAGGCAATAACTATATTACAACATTAATTCTAAAAAAAAACAAATAAGTAATTCAAAAATTGGTATTCATGAACACTAGTTGCATAACAGTTCGGCTTAATAAACAGTTATTCAAAACACAACGCCGCCGGAGCCATTAAGTATTCATCTAGGAACTGTGGAATAAGCTTACGTTCCATAGCCAGAATTAAATATTCCCTCAGTTCTGGACATGTCCCAGTGGAAATTTCAATGTTAAACCTTCTAAGATAGATCCTATGTTGGTTGTGGTATGTATTTTTGAGTTTCTTTTATTTGTATGTAAATAATCATTCTCGCATGTAGCAAGGTCAGCGGAGGAACTTAGTTTTAAGACATTCCCCATTTTTCGCGACAATGCTTGTTGAGTAGTTGAACTTAACGCCACACGTTGTCTTCTTGCATAGAAATAAAAACATCTGTTATCTTTCGTCCGAGTGGAAATCAAAACCACAACTACCGCCAAACATTGTGTCACCACGATGGTGTCAATAATACTATGAATGTACACATTAATTAATAAGTGAATGATGAACAAAATAAAAACCCGACTGTATAAACCAGTTGGTTGGTTGGTATATTCAGTAACATTAGCTCCATCAAGACAAATCCAATGAACGTAACATTTATCAAAATCGGTTCACTGGCTTAACAGTTAAGGAAACAAAGGAACAGACTTGGTATACATGCGTGCTGAAAACATAACCCTATTTTTGAGCTCCACCGCAGACGGGTGAAAATAGAACAAAATATATTCGTATTAGTAATAGATTATCTATGCTTAACCTCCCTATGAGTTAAACATACAATTATGAATTTGGAATCTCTAACATTGTCATAAAAAATATCTTGTAATACACAAATTCTCAAAGTTTACCCTTTTACCAACATACGTAGGTACTTCAAACCATTTACAAATTTACATATTAATAAAATTTAACAAGACTTACCTCATATAATTAATATAAATTCACAGCGCCCTAAGATAAAGCCTTTTAAGCTTATTTATTATAAACTTTTATGAAAATTGCGGTTATAGCGATAAATTAAAGCTTTCCAGCTTTGTTACGTTCAGGACCTCCTAATTAATTAGTGGGTTAAATTATTATATACTGTATTGAGTACAAAAGAGGAACGAAAATGTCTTAACACTAGGTTCCCAGGTTCCCTCTGCATACCCTGCTTTATGGCATGCCTAGATACAACGTGAACTCATATCGCACTTTATGTACTAAAGCTTGCCTTTCATACCTGAAAAGTGCTCATATTAAAGTCAATTGAACTTAGTGTCTATTTCATTTTCCGTGATATTAATTATTGAGTGGTGAAGATCTACGCCATCGTTTATCTAACTAAAGAAACATTTGTCATTATTTAGTAGAAAATTAAAATCGATCTTTTCATGCGTAAATACTTTTTTTACTCTACTGTAGAGTAAAAAAAGTGTTTATCCCTAAAAAGAGTATACATATTTTAAAAAAAATGTTGAATTGAGTGCAAATCTAATTTTCCAAAGCAAGAAATGAAAAGCAACTCATTCCCCTATAGGGAATCGAACCCATTAGCCTCACGTTTACAGTCGAAACACTATTCTCAGTAATACATCAGTCAATGAGTTTGATATGCTAATAAATTCAGGACTACATAATGCACCAAAATAATCACATTAATTAAACAACCACAACCGCGGAGACCAAAGTATCTGAAACGTTCGCAAATATTATTGTTGTAGCGTCCATTTGTAATTACATCGAAGCCCTGGCTCTGTGCTGCTCAAGCAAGTTACACGACTAACAGACGGACTGTGAACTGAACTTTACAATTATTGACAGATTAAACGCTGATGAAGTGTCTTAATGGGGACGGAGTGTCTTAACACTAAAGTCTCAGGTTCCCTTTACCTACCTACAATATGCAGCATACAGCGTGAAGCTAAA
The DNA here is from genome assembly GCA_000313835.2 of Heliconius melpomene melpomene. Taxonomy (NCBI): domain Eukaryota; kingdom Metazoa; phylum Arthropoda; class Insecta; order Lepidoptera; family Nymphalidae; genus Heliconius; species Heliconius melpomene. Next base: position 31,049 of record HE670511.1, on the reverse strand, counting down.
AACACTGAAGCCGATGATGTTAGGCACATGAAGATGTTAATAATAGTCTATTTGGAAGTGGAGAGAAGAATACTCTTCTGTCACAATGTTAGGTGAATCTAAAAGTTATGATGACAATAAAGTATTTCCCCAATTTCTCTACTATCTTGCCATAAATTTTGTACTTATTTTAGACTAGTTTACCCATTAAGACGCTACCATTCAATACTTTCCGTCAAATTCACTGAGGCACTGTTGGAATTTTTTTTTCATATCATTGAGGGGGAATCGAATCCACACCATGTCGCGTTTACAGTCGCACGCTAATGCCGCTGCGTCACGAGTGGCCAAAATACTAGTGTAAAGAAGCAACATTATTATTTTCTCAAAAACTTTCTTTTATTTTTATACTAAGTAATCAAATTGAAATAAATATATTAAAATTTGGATAAACGATAGGTATCTCCTCGTTGTTTACTTCTAATCATCTCGGCGGGAATCTTTTTCAATGACAAATATTTTAGATTTAAATTGGCAATCTGCGATTGAATTGAGCTAAAAATCACCATTTCTCATTGGAATACTCGATCACTCACTGTAAAAACACCTGAGTTTGGCGCTTGTTGTCCATTAAATATGAATAGTAAGACATTTTTTATTAAACAGTTTTTTATATTATTTAAAATTAAACCATTTATGAAAAATATGACTAAAATTTATAAATTATATTGCATTTCATGCATAGAAACAGAGGAAATAAAAAAATAGATAAAATACATCCATAATTATACGTTTTATCTCAAGGTTCGTTTATTTCACGCGCATATCGGGATAGGCAGAGGGAACCTAGTGTAAAGACACACTGTTTCCCACTTTCCGCCTCCTGAATTCGGCGAAAAATGTGTCTTAAGTGTGTGTGTGGAAGGCGGAATGGCGGAAATCAACTCCGCACTTTGTTTCAACACGAGAGCGAATAAACGAAGATAAGAAAGAAAATACAATTTCACAACTATTAAAAGTTAAACTTTGAAACCAAAGCTAATATACGATATTTAGTGCTATACTTGAAGTGGATTCGAAGCAATAAGAAAAATATGGTTCTACTAATGAAACTCCTCCAGGCATGAGCGATGATGATGAAATCTTTCAGCTGGAGCGATTGCTAGATTTCATTTCGAGATGTATTCCGGCGATAAATTATAGTTGAAACGTTTTGTTCATTTGAATCTTTACACTATTAATATACACATGTTTCCTACATGAGAAAAATAAATAAAAAATAACACATTATACCCTATACTTCAAGGTGGGCTGAAAGAACCTAATTAACACTGAAGACTCTCCTTTTCGCATTTTCCGCCCAATTTTCAAGACATTTCTCTACCAGAGCGGGAATATATGAATTTATACATTTTTAGAAACCGGACCAGTCTACTCGTGACCACAGACTACTGTACTATGTTTGAGCACACCAATCTTAGAAACGGCTCAACTGATTTAAATGCAGTTGTCACTATTATATTTTTGCAAACTGTTTTTTAACATTTAGTGTTTGTCTTATTTAAATAGGTTCATAAACAAAAAAGTTATATCAATACAAATAAATTTGTGCGAAAATAATTTAGACTCAGAGAGGGCGAAGCCTCGAACGGGTCGCTAGTGTGTAAATAACAATATTAATTAATTTATCATATAAAATAACGAAACAATATAATCCATAAGAGTAATGACTTACTCGTAAGACATGGCTCCAATTATAATTCCCAGTTAACCCCCTACTTACAGATACCGCGGGGCTTATGTAAATTATATTGTCATACAAACGACGCGGTAAGCTTTCTTACTGTATAGACAATGTATGAACATGCTATTAATGTTTTGTATTTTCTTGGGAAATTATATTTGCTTAGTATAAAATTGGTGGAGGCCGTCGGTTCGAGGTTTGTGCAGGGGAAATCTATGTAAGCATATTAGATTGAGTCTATGGACATTTCGATTATTTTTTATAATTGAAGTAACAGTATTGTTGTCTAGTAACTATAGAAAACAAAAAAAATGTTTCTTGCGTAATATTATCAACTTTTTGTTAAACCTTTTTTTTCAGCTTCACGTTTTATCCCACATAGCAGAATAGGCAGAGGGAACCTAACATCAAGACACATCGTAAGGAATGTATATGTATAACATACATTTAAGCATTTTTTACATTTAAGCTTTTGTATAATTCATATGTTAGATCTTACTTAGAGTATGCCTCGCCTGTCTGGAACCCACAGTATGATAAATATGTATTTGCAATTGAAAGTGTCCAAAATAAATTTATACGGCGATTACTTTACAAATTTAAATTAGATAACTCTCAGAACCTAAATATACTGTCATTAAAAAAACGAAGAGGATATAGAGATCAAATTTATTTGTATAAATTGTTACACAATCTTATAGATTCCAATTATCTGCTAAGTAATATTCACATAAAATGTCCAATTTTTAGTGCCAGATCTAGAGACACCTTTTACATTTCTGCTCGAAACGACAATTTTGGGCAATGTTAATTTCATAATTAATGCCCAAAATTGTTTTATACTAAGATCTTGTAGGGCATACAATAATTACTTTAGTGATATAGACATTTTTCATAACAATTTAAAACAATTTTCATGTAAAATTATTGACAAAATTCAACTGTAAATCTTAAATTAATATAAATCTTAACCTTTTCCTTCGTAAAAATCTTTTTTTTTATTTCTTTTTAAACCGTAAATTTAATTTTTAATTGTTAATTAGCAACATATGTAAAAAGTTCATTTCTCTCCATATTCACTCCATGTTTCATGTATAAGTGGAAACTTTGTTGGCAAATGGAATATGGATATCCATATACATATGTATTATACTAAAAAATATTGTAAATGTTGTTTGTTTCTCAATTTTAAAATAAATAAATAAATAACGATGAAAGAAACATATTATTTCTATGAAATACTTATGTTCACATAGCATACTGAAGCAAGCACGGATGAATTAGAACAAAATATGTCTGGAAGTCTAATTAGTAAGACTAGGGCGGGCTGCAAATGAATAAACTAAAATTAACTTGAAAGGGAATAATTTTTACACGTTGAAGCGTATCGTAGGTTTCTTAAGTAATTTTATTGTAATTACGATACCGAAGTATAAGTTTAAAGTAATTTGTATTATTTTATCAAGTCTTGGTACTGGAACTTAGTAAAAATGTTTTTTTATATAAGTTAAATGTATAACAATAAAAAATACAGTTTATTACTTTTAATATCTCAATTATTTATCTGGGTCTTTATCTAGGTTTTCAGGTTCCCTCTGCCTACTCTACTATATACATGTGCAGGATACATTGTAAAGCTGAAAAAATAAGTATTTTTTTTTAGTTCAATTAAACCCACTATCAAACCGTGTATCTGTTACTTATAGCTATCCTTTATGTTATAGGCGCTACTTAGCTTTCATTTATTTTATTGTAAATTAAATTAAATAAATGAATTTATTAAATAAATGATGAAAATTATATTTTTCAGTTGGATGTGTAACTGTAAATTTATGTTGCATCTCATTCTATTTAATATTGTTGCTAGAGCGAAGAAATGAAAAAAATTCATTCCCCTCAGTGGGCATTGAACCTACATCCATTTTTATAGTTTTGGTGTAACTGTATCACGATGGCCTCAAATTAATAGAAAGTTATAATATAATACAAAACAATCAGAAAATATAAAATCGGCTATTCCAAATAAAATTACATTTCTATACATTTTTCCGTTTTCAGATTCACATTCAAAGTAAAAGTTAAAGCTAGTACCGTATACGCCAGAATATGAATGCGTCTTAATAATTCTGCCTCGAGTTGTAAAAATTAGGGTTGGAACTAGGTTATCTTTTGAAGTGAGCTCAGAGGTGCCGTTACATTACTATATATCTACTTTTATTACCGTAGTACTTACATAATTTTGAACAGCGCAGATGAGTCTGATAAGGGTGGTTGTGCAAAGTATTTGCTAGCGGATGAAAATTATGTTATACTAGTTGCCGCCCTCAGCCTTTCTTACGTGGATTTTATGTTAATTATATGTTTATATTTTTCGCTTCATGCCGTATCCCGCACGTAATAAGGCGAGCATAGGGAATCTGGGAACGCCTCTATTGACGCGCTTCATCGTAACAGAGCAGGCAAATATCAAAATAAATACCCCAAACCACTAATAAATAACCCAAAACCACTAATGGTTACTAATTGTTCTACTGCATCACGATATACATAATTCTGTAATAAAAAAATATATATATTCAAAACTTTAATAAATGACGTGAAATTAACTTCACCTATTAAGCTTCAACAACAAGTTTTTCCATCTTCTATAGGAAAAGTTACCTAAATTTTAGTAGAAAATAAGATAAAATTTACGTGAATATACAAAATTCTACACTGAACCCATCACTGTAAAGTTTTTAGGTGCGAAAGCCGGTGCGAAGTTAGGTAGTCTAATTTATTATTTAGTATGCCTGGTATTGAATGTGGGTTACTAGCACCCTCTATATCGCACTATACACGTATACTTTGTGTTATAAAACTGTTCGGAGGTAAACCTTCTTTGTTTTTGTTGTGAGTTAAAACTTTGTAGGAATGTGTATGTAATATCATCAAATGTCAGCAGGTTGACCTTTTCCGGAGAGACTCTTGTGTTAAGATACTCAGTTCTCAACATTTTGCCCAGTTTCGGATCAATGTGTAACAAACAACCCGATGCGTAATAATTATGAAAATTTAATACCGTATTTGATAATAAATACTCTCATCCAACTGAAAAATAAAATCCAAAACATACATTAGTAACACGCAATGCCTCTAGAATTCGGCAGAAAGTGTAGTATCTTAGTCGTAGTATCTTAACACTAGGTTGTCTCTGCCTACCCCGCTGTGTGCGAGCATTTTTTTTTCAATATGCTAAAGTAGACTTTTTATAAACAAAAAATATATCTTAAATTTATTATAGAGACCTTATTACAGAGACAGTTAATAAAACAGATTGTGGCATCGAGTTCACTCAACTCCCTACGTTGCTGCGCTTATGCGTGAAGCTGTATAAAAAGCTAACTCCATAACGCCAAGTAAGATATCAATAAAAACTGAAGTTCCCACGAAGTTGGCGACAGCATCGCTAGTTGGTTTCATTAGTAAAGTAAAGCAAGTGTAATAAAAGGCGAAAGCATAACAACGAAAAGTGTCGTTGCCATAAAGCTTTTAAAGTCATACATATTAAATGTAAGCAAAAAGAGGGGATATTTGTCACCGGCTGACAGAGAGAGAGAGGCTCAGGTGTCCTCCCAGAGTTCCAATCACGAAATAGAAATTACACAAAGTTTACAATTCCACTGTCTCACACGTTTCTGCATACTCATTATGGGACACAGTTTATTGAGTTTTGTTTTTGATTGCGTTTGAACATTT
>HE670511.1:0-14888 GCA_000313835.2 Heliconius melpomene melpomene | reverse complement strand
GCAAAACTCGAGTTTTCCTGTGGACCTCCCTGGTGCAGGAACCTATACCTACACTCAACAAAAAGCCATAACGAGTGAGGCTTTTAATAAAAAATAACTGGTTTTTAATAAAGATATTAAAAAAATATTGAGAGTGAAATAAGATAATGAATAACTAACGAAGCCATTCAGAGCCTAAACATATTATTTAGTTTTATAAATTGCCCCCCACACACTTTTAGTATCCGTCATAAACTTTTTAACATGTATTAAAGCATTATTCAATAGAAAGAAAGGAATAATATTTTACATAATGTATAAAATTCGTAGCGAAACTCTAATCCGCGGTCCTTTTCGTCGTCTTGCCCAAAAATAATAAAGGTTGTATAATTTTTCCAAATGTATTATTAAAATGAAATAAAAATAATTAATATTAATTAAAATAAAAATAATTAATATTAATTAAAATAAAAATAATTATATAAACAAAATTAAATTAGAGATAATAATTTACTTAAAAATACTATACGAATAATAATCTGCTAATATTATGGGATGTTAATTTCTTATTTTATTTTTAAAATGATATATTTTTTTATTTCACGCTTTATCCTCGAACTTTTTATTTTTCTTAACTAGACGGAACAGAACGCCAAAGGCTACGGTCTCTGCATACCCCTTTAGTTTCATCCACTATCATCAACCTTTACATTCGGGAGCCCTCATGCCTTATACGTGTAATTGAACCCGCAACCTTCGCTTTTACAATTCTATGCTGCCCTACTGCCATAAAGTCATAACTTATCTAATATTTTCATGGCTATAACAATAACAAATTATTTTCCTATTGCATAGGACTATTCCTAGTTATAAAGTAAATGTATCATCTAAACATTGGCTCGAGTATGAAGTGCACTGCGGCACGAGGGCCCTCTGTCAGAGTGGTCTGTACCGTGGCGGAACAATAGGTCGAAACCATTCAATATTGATCATCATCACGTAGGTAGGTAACTACCTGCTGGGATGTGATGAGAAAATTCTGTTGATCTTTATTATATTTAATAGCTTGTTGTGTGACCACACGAGGAAATTAAATATTTATTTAAATTTATGTTTTCATTTGTTCACTCTGGTGTCGCGGCGTTGACTCTCGCCACTCAGCAAGCAATTCCTCCAGAATTCGGCGGAAAGTGAAGAACGGGGTGTCTTGAAGCTGATTTAATTTAATTTAAATTTAACAGTTTATGAGTGTGTTACATAGTGCTTAGTGGCAAATGCGCAACAATTATTATTTTATAATAATTATTTTGTAATATACTTATACAGTAATATAAATATTCGGAGTTGCAATCATTGTGTTTATTCAAAACGGCGACAATATACATACATACGTACATACGTATTATATTGCAGTGGTACATAGGTACATCACTGTAAACGTGATGGTTGTGGGTCGATTCCCAATCGACGGAATGAAAAGTTTCATTTCTTTTCATTCCGCCGATTAATCATGGAATTGAGTTTTCTATTTTCCATAGGAAACGGAATTTCTTAGCACGAGATTATCTCTGCGTACCTTGCTGGTAACTAAATTAATATATATGAATATCACTCATATCATATTAAACAATTTATTTTATAAGAAAGAAATATCTAATCTGAATCTGTATCATACTTAAGACCCAGAAGACATTGCTTGTCAAATTAACGAATAAACTTATCAAATAGACCTCTTTATGTGATTGCGCTGTCAATCCTGCTTCTTTGATGGAAAATCAAACAATGTAATAAGTATTGTAACTTGAGACGACACGACCACGGGAGAAACACGACGGTCATAGCTCGAATCGAAGCTGGGAATTCAGGTGTAAGAATTATTTTTATATCTTCTTTTACTCTTGTAAAAAGCCATAGCTCAGCGTTTAGTTCCACGACTGAACAAGAAATATCTCAGAGATGGATATCGAGTATCTTATCATTAGGTTGCCGCTGACTACTCTGTAAATAATAAATATTTCAACATGATCAGAAAACTAAACTGAACTAAAATTAATATTTATATCAATGATCTTATATTATAAATGGCGGTGCACACGCATCCGACTGTAAATACGACAGCTTGTAGGTTCAATTGTGACCCTAGTCAGAAAACAAAAATATTAAATATATCAAAATTTAACTTCACAAAAAAACTGTGATAAAAATGAAATCCACTAAGAGTTGTATTAGCTTAATCTACATTAGCTATTCAGTATTACAGCTAATGTAAGCAATCCGCGTCACACTATAACTTATTATACAACAAAGTTGTGAGCGTAAGTAATGAGAAAACTTAAGGTACCTCGAGAGATCTCACGTTATTTTGTTGTATCTTAGTCGAGTTGAAAATTATCGTAAGTGATAATAAACGTTTGTTATCGTGCCGTCATAAAAATCTTAGCAAGAATATTAGAATTTTAGGTGTACTTCTATTTTCTTCCAAGTCTTCTGTAGGTACTGTGGATGCTATGTAGGTAGAAATAATTTTTTAAGTAAAGTCTAAATTTCTGAAGTTAAAGATTAAAATTCTGGAGTCTATTTTTGACGGTAGATATTATTATCCTATAGCTTTTTATGTAGTATTTGTTATTGAAACAAAAGACGTGTAAAATGATTGGCGATATGCGATTACTTTAGAACACTTTTTGGATTTTTTTATTTACGGTTCACGGCTTATACAGCATAGCAAGGTAGATAGTGTGAAAACACTACTAATTTTATAGTAAAGACGTGAAAAACACTTGAGAAGTTGCAGATGCTTTGCTGACCTTTGGAATGTATTGTCTTATCTTAGTATGTATTTTCTAACTTAATGTTGAGTGGCGGTGCTCGTCGTCCAACTTTAACTTATAGCAAAGAAATAAAAAAAATGTATGTTTTTATTTTCAGAGGAACGATGTCTATTGTGCTATGATGGCTTATAATAAGGTAGGTAGGTACTTAAGTAATAACAACTCTGAGATGAAGCTGGTCGTGGCCAGGTGCGACTGAAAACGTGACAGGTTTGGGGTTCAATTCTCAATATTTCATATACTATTATTAATTAATATTCCATATTATATATTTTCATTTCCTCGCTCTTGCAACGGGGCGTTAAGTTCCACCACTCAATAATCAATGCCTCAAGAATTTGGCCGAAGTGTCTTAATTGGAACGGAGTGTGAATAATGTATGCATTTCCAATTCGAATATTCAAAGGTCAATATAGTAGAAAAAGAAATTATAATAAATTAAAAAATACAATTTATTTAAATTATTATTCTAAATTATTTTAATAAATATGAGTTTTTCTGTATTTATCGTATATATATTTCCATAGCCGATAACCATCAGGATGTATCATTGGTCCCATTTCTAGCTTGTCCCTTATGTATAAGTAGTTTAGGCGCTTCTTGCTACTCGGTATCCATTTTATTGGTACATCGGTTGTATCCGGTGTGGGGTCGCTGTAAAACCATAACCATATATTAGTTATTATTAGAACGTTTTCCATCAAGTTTGTTCCGTAAAGTTCTATAAATAGACAAAATAAAAATCTTCACGATTTTCACTCATGGCAATTGGGTGCAGAGAGTGACCGAACTCAATCCTGCGTTTTGTCTAATTTAAACAATAAAATTATCGTAATTAAACCATCAAGTGGGATTCGAACATATTATCGTGTTCATAGTCAACTGATGACCCACCACGTCACGACCCCTTTTTCGTAAATGGATTTTAACCTAAAGTAATATAAAGTATTAGCTACTGGATTTATTAAAGTTAAAACCAAAAATGAGTTCTTGGTTTATATCAATAATTGGAAAATTTATCAAATATTATTTTTCTAAATTATTTTTTTAATAGATATAATTTAATACATGCTCCAGTTAAATATGTAATCGCATACTTGACTTTTCATATAATCTTTTGGGATATTTCATTGCTAAAGTGCTTTCGTTTTATTTGTCGGGGTCGATTAAAGTAATTGGCATTTGAAAAAAATGTGAGTTCAAACAATTGGTAACGCATGATATATAAACAGAAAAATGGATAACTTACATAAGTTTAGGATAAAGAGAAAAAATCATAAACAAACTTACCCATATTTAGCAAAATTCGTCCACATAGTGGTCATATATTCAATTATTTTTCTATCACTTTCAACAATTCGAAAAGGCTCTAATAAATTACCATTAAATATATAAAATAATTCATCTCCATGACTAGCACCACCTTCAAATCTAAATCGACCTCGAAGTTTCAAAAAATTTCTATATCCAGCGTGATCAAATATATAATTATAAACTTTGGAATTGTTTCTTTTCAATAAATATTCAGTTTCAAAAATTGTTGGTATTTCAAAATATAGTTCAGAATACAAATCTGTAACATTCATTTCATTTTTTGGACTAATTTTGTTTTCGCCAAAATAAAACTGATGTACCTTTGTAGCTACTGACATAGCTTCTTCTTCAGATGAAAATTCTAAATCTGAAGCAAATAAATATCGCTTATTCATTTCTTCAAGAGTTTTATCAGTTTCCTCGGCTACTAAAAATAAGCCTTCCTTACTCGCAGTTCCATGTATAACATCAACATCTAGAGGATTTTTATTAAAAAGATTGTATGGTAAATCAGTTATAATGGGTTCAGTTCTTGGAATATCATACTCAACGCATGGTAAATGAATAAGTTGAGTATCATAAAATAATCCTAGAGGTTTTTTAGCAGTAAGTGAAGTAATTTCTTTGTAGCTCATTTTAGAAAATATTTTATATAGTTCGTTTGGATCTTCAGTATGGTACCCAAGAGTTTTCACAAGGAGACTTGCAGCCGCAATAGGCTGCCTGTTAATGGCCCAGTTAGACACAGATGAACCACTCTGTATAATTACCCTATTAAAAAGTCCTTTTGATGCTTCACTAATTAGCAATAAGGATGCTGATGTGGCACCAGCACTTTCTCCAAATAGGGTTACATTGTCAGGATCACCTCCAAATGCTGCAATATTTTTCTTAATCCATTTTAAGGCAGCTATTTGATCTTTAAGCCCTGCATTTCCTGGTACATCTTTTGTTCTTAGGCATAAAAATCCTAGTGCTCCCATTCTATAATTAAATGTGACAAAAATTACATCTTTCTTTGTAAGGAAACCTGGTCCATATAAAAGTTTGCTGCCACTTCCTACTAAAAATGCTCCTCCGTGAATATAGGCCATAACTGCAAGAGGTTTCTTTGTTTTAGGCATAACAGGTACATATACATTAATTTTCAAACAATCTTCATCACCTACCACTCCAAAGAACACGCTTTGTGGACAAATGTGAGTTTCTTCTATCGCCTTGTAAACACCTTCCCAATTCGGTGGCGGTCCTGGAGCCTGTAAAAAAAAATACAGTCAGTACAAAAACAAACAAAACATTGCGAATTTTCTTGTTTTCGTTTGGATCTAGTCTCTAATCCCGCATATAATAGGGTAGGCAGAGAAATCCTAGTGTTAAGAGTCACTGTTCTCCACGCATTACTCAACTTACGAGACTCTCTATCGAATGGCGAAACTTAGCGCAGCTCTTTGTTGTTTTACCAGAGTAAGGAAGTGTAAATAATTACCCTGGTTACAATCAGATGCTGCCCCAATATGACCTCGATAAACGGTTTTTATTTATGTACACATATAATGTGTACGTAATTATAATTATACTCCATTCACTATAATTTCTGAACTAAACAACTGTAATAAAACCTCACCTTGAACCTCGTACTACTGTTAGCAGTCGCATACGGTATGCCTATATACTCAAACACGGTCCCATCTGCACTTATTTTACCACTTAAAGTTCCCTGTTCTATCACCACTTCCGGTGCAGGTTGGTCGACTATATTCATTATCACTAATGTAAACAAAACTAAGTTTTTTCTAAACTTTATTCTATTTAAATACATCATTTTGCTAGTATTTTAAGTAAACATTTACGATATAGTTACATTTCCTGTTCGTTTGATTATGGCACGTTCGTTGCGCATGCGCAGCTGCGGTTGACTAACCGGGTATTGGCTGTCATGGCCGTGACGTCATTTTTATCTTTTAACAACTTTGATATAATTATTTAGTGATAAGATTTGATAGTTTTAATAGGCAATTTTTTTTATAAAGAAGAACGGAGTGTCTCCTCTCTGCTTGCTGTAAGTTATATGTAAATATTAAATAAATATTTTTTAAATTTAATAAATGTTTCAATGTTGTGTCGAGGTCTCAGTGGCGCACGGTCACAGGCGTGCCGCAGTTGTGAAATATTAAATATTTAATTCCGTCGAATGGGAATTGACGTCTTTGCCCTGGTGGCGTTGAGTTCCGAATATTTCATTTCCTCGAGTGGGTATCGAACCCACAACCAATTGTATTTACTGTCACACTTTGTGCCCCTGCGCCACGACTGGCCTCTAATGTGATTAATGTATTCATAATTACGCTATAATATTAATATATTATATATAATATTAATTATATTTTTTATTATTTAGTTCGACTGTTAATTGTTAATTAAATATTTTCTTAATAGTATTTTTCTTTAGATGGGATTGCAGTTTGAAATATCTGTTAAATAATTATTCATTTACTTTTCCTCGTGATAATTTGCTTTGACTCCATGCTCTTGTTTAAATGGGAAGATGTTACGCGGCAAGTTTCATACAATATGCAGTACAAACTATACACTCGTATCTTTTGATTACGTTCACTTACAAGTATATTTTCTGTGTATTATCAGACTGAATATCAAAATTTTTGTAATTAATTTTAGCATGATACTTCCACGCTATTTAGAAGAACGGACAAATAGACAACAAAGATATTCTATAAGATTTTGGTATTTTTTCCATTTACGTCACACGTTACATTATGTAACGTTACGTTATTTAAAACAATAAGAAATTCTTACTTAGCCGTAATAAGTGTTTAATTAAAGTCTTACAAACTTTTTGACTAATGGACAAATAAAAACACCCTTATGCATTTTATACGAAAAGTATATATGAAAAAGTAATCATTTATTAAACAAACCAAGAGATCTTTCTTGTAATTTCTCTTGTGAACCTCACAAATGTATGTAAAATGAATAAAATATTTAAAATTCACTGTAGGTCGCGTTCTGGGGCGGTCACGCGCCGTGTCGGGTTAAAATTCAACACTTTTCGCCTTTTGACGTAATTTATTCAAGTAAATTTCGGACATGCGACGCTATGATGGAACGCCTTAGTTAGTTCTCCACCGAGCGAAGGGTAGCATTTTGTAGCATAATGTAAATTCACAATTAGCTCGAAAATCTCTTTTAAATTGCCATCTGAAGTGGTTAATTAGTCTTTTTTGTTTATATTTTTAATAAGAAGTAGTGCTATGATGCACTCTTTTGCGTGCATGAACACATTGAGAATTACTGAAATGACCTTTGTTTTCCTTTTTTAAATCTGGTGTTGCTGTAAAAGAGCGACATCATAAGGCAAGGAAATCGGGTACTCTCTACGAAATCACAAGCACTACTTGGTTGCTTGCTATACGAGTATGTAGGCAAAAGGAACCAAAATACATTCCATTTCGTTTCGTTAATTTTCGAAATATTATGTTCGTACACTATAGTGGCGAAAGTCAACGCCTCGTTTTGTCCACCATATTATAATAACTCAACAAATTGAGGATCGAACTGACGACTTCGCACTTCGCACGACGATGATTTTCAAAAGAAAGACGTTCCCAACCTAATAAGACCCCCAACGACACTCCACAAAGTAATCAAAATTACAAAATGAATCATATTATTTAGCAGCTCATTGCTAGGCGTCGCCCGTCCCAGAGGTCAGAGTGACAAGAGCCCTCCATTGATTCATCGGTCATTTGCATCGCAGACGGTGATGCAAACTCAGCTATCACTGGCAACTCAAAAACTAATCTTCAGAGTGCTAAGTAGGAAAAAGGGATTCGAAATGGCTGAGAGCGGCGGTTTTTGTTACAGATTTGTGGTCATTTTTTTAACAGGATTTGGTTGTCAACTATGGATTTAAAAAAGTGTTAAACATTTTATTACTTTGATATCAGTAACTGGTATGATTTTTTTATTATTTTGTTTTAGTTATCCATCGCGTCTAATATAGGCGCAGGGACGCTGGCATGGTTTTTAGGAAATGCATTTTTTTAACAGACTTTTATGAAAGGCATTTTAGGAAACTAAATATTTAATATTTTGGTTTCTTTGTACTAGTGACGAGGCAAACAGCGGCGTTGAAATCCACCATTCAACAGGTGAGTAAGTAGGAAAGGAATGTCGTAAAAATAGGTACCCAGGATTCCTTCTGCGCCAAGCTTAAAAAATAAATAGTAAGTAAAGAAAAACAGTAATATAACAGAACTCTTCTACAGTTTTCATAATCCATCAAGAACAGGCTTCAACTTCAATTTTTACCTTATAACGTTAATTCATATAATAATAATCTTTATTCCAACACGTTAAGAACTAAATCTCCATCAATGTTTTGTACACTGACGAGTAATTACGTCGTTTTCTGTATTATTAATGTAAGATCTACAATTTATATGATTTTCTGAGACCGTCTCTTCCGCAAAAACTTAATTAATGTTTCAAGTATTTTTTTAATTTTCTCTGGAAAATGCTAATATACTTATCTACAATCTACTCGTATATAGTATTACAGTATATTTTATATGTGCGTATTTAAAAGGTATATTATAATAAGATTCTGTTTATTTCAAGAAAATGCGAATACAAGAAAAAGTAAAAGTTACTTTTTTGTTTTAGATATTCATATCTTCTTATTTACTTAATTTGTTTAACAATATCGAAGATGATATATATATATATATTCGAAGTATAGACGTTTTTACAAGTTAGTATTTAGCTTATATATGTTTTATAAATATATATAAACACACATAAACTTGATTATAACATTCTAATTTAAAATAAATAGGTTAGGCCCAAATAGTTGGCGAGGCACCCGAAGTCAGAAACACCGTACGCTAGAGTAGCAGTGAAGAGGCCACCGCTGGCCCTCCAGCACGTATGCTCTTTAGATTTTTTAAAGCCCGAAAACTCATTTCATTTCGACGTTTCGCCTACGTATTGCCGCAATTATGTTGCCTTAATGAGAAACTGTTTGGGGCTTATTGTAAGTCGGACGTATGAGTTTTCTATTTATTTATTTTTTTTCAGCCTCTCGCTGTATTCCGCAAATAGCAAGGGAGGCAGAGGGAAGCGAGTTGTAATTGATGTAGTGATGAAACTTAACGCCGCACTGTATTTTAACCGTAGCAAGGAAATGATAATAATGTATTCTACTGAGCTGGAATTGAAACCATATCTGTAGAGTTTATGGTTTAACGTTGTTCCGCTGCTCCACGATGGTCTCGTTTTCTATCTATGGTCTTCGTGGCTTCTTCTGATAACACTTGTGTATATGTTTTTTCATAGAATACTTAATATTACGCGTTCCGGTAAACAAAGAATTAAGTTGAGTTCTGAAACTCAACATTAAATGTCTTGAAAATGACAAACTGGGTCTTATCTTACTAGTGTTTCCTGCGATGCAACAAAAATGTAAAAATCTCCTAAAAATAATATTTTCCATACATATGTAAAATGTAAGTTTCCAAATGATAAATCACGGTAAAAACTGTAACTGTAAACCAGTTGGTCTGACATTGAGTGTTGGCGACACGTCGTCATCGCCGGCGCGACGTTGATTGATCATTTCCTAACTCCTTATTCTATTCATTTATAACTTGAAGCAGCTCTCGACCCGCCGCGGTGCGCCGTGACAGATATCCGATACTTGAAATTTTAAATTATTTCAATTATCTATGTTCTTTCTAAAATTGTTATTTTCATTTTCAAATACTGCAAAGGTTGCGCTGTAAGTACAGTACGTACTCGGAATGTCAATGTGATTTTACTATTGAGGTATTCTGCATGCAGCAGGGCAGGCACAGACAGCCTCTCCGCTCTCCATTACCTGCCGATTTCTGGAGGCGTTTATAGTCGCACACTTGGCACAAGCCTGCGTTAGCGTCTGGCCTCAATCTTAATGAGTTAATCACATAAAAGTTATATATTTATAAATATGATTTGCATCACGCTGGTTTGATATTTATTGTAAAAAAGAAATAATTGTAATATAAGTATACAAATTCCACGCTATTTAGTTCGACAAGCGCAAAGCGCGGCGTTGAGTCTAGCCACTCTGCGCCCAATTATCAAGTACCTAATAGAAAGTAGGAAATTGGAAAGGTCATAGTGGAAATGGCGCGTCTTAGTAATGTCGCGTAAGCTAACTCTGCCTACCCTGCTACGTGACGGATACAAAGTAAAACTAAAAAATCATAGTGATTGATAGACCACGTATGTATAGACGAAACCATACAGCGAAGAAATTTGATATACATGGTCATTCTCCTAATTTCTAAGTAAAATACTTCTAAATAAGAAACGATAAATTATGGAATTTTACGTTTCATAGTCCACTCGAACGAACTTTAGGGTTACAAATACTAGTAGTAAAAAGAAATCTATTACATATTTATAAAATTAGAACTAAAAACATACAGTTTAAATTTAAAACAAAGCTTAAAACAACATAATTCCTCAACGTCATACAACAGGATAAAATTCCGTTTTGTAATATCTTTAGATTTATGATCGTGGAGGCACCGCCACACACTTAACTCAATTATTTAACGCTTCCCTGGCCCGCAATCACTTTAGTCGCATCGCCATTTATTTTGTTACCCGCGGGGACAGACATAGGTGTTCTATAACTAATCTGAAAGGAAAAGTTCTTGCCGTCGTGGAACAGTGGTACGGTGCCTTATTGTACGCGATGAATATAGGTTCCTACTTCGAGTAATAATTTTATTTAAATCATGTTTATTTCTAGAAGCCGCTCCTGGTGCAGAGGCACAAATGTGTAGCTGTAAGCGCCCCAGGTTGTCGATTCGATTCTCACTCGAGAAAATAAAATATTTAATATTTTCATTTCCTACGGTAACGAAGTAAAACGCGGCACTGAGTTTCACCATTCAAGTACGCAATTCCTCCAAAAGTCGGCGGAAAGTGGACAACGGAAGAGTCACAATTCTCTCTCTGCCTACGCTGCTATATGCGGGATACAGTGTCAAGTATAGTAGATCACAATTTTTACAATAATTTCTATCATTTTGTTGCAATATATTTTAAGTTGTCAATTCATTAAAGTATCTTGAATATCTCCGCGTACACTTTCAATTAAAATATTCTCGAGTGTTTGATGAAGCACTCCTGCGCCCTCCTCAAGCGTGTCTTTCTCTCTTTTTATTAATGGTGTTTATTATGTAGCATAGTATATATGCTTTTTTCCCGTAAATAATTATAAAAGCTTAGTTTTTGTATTTTCAATAGTTCCTTTTGTACGTTGCCCGCTAGCAACTCTATAGTGGAAGATTTTTCAGCTATTATTTCAGAGGAAACCTAATTAATTATTTTAGTAATCACTACATCTGTCCGATTTCAAAAAAACATTACATGTTGAGTGAGAAGACTCAACGCCAAATAATCTAAAATCAAGTCTTTATTTTTAATTGTAAAATATTAAAAAAATATATTAAAAAAATATTTCTCTTCTTTTTCTCAATAGTATTGTAAAAGATATCCTTAACTTAAAAATAGACCAGTACGATACTGAGCTATCGTGTCCACAACGACCTTATGAGCGGATCTTCACATGTTGACATTATCTTCATTGGTAGTTAACCCTTACCGATAAGATAACTTTTTTGTTGCCATTGATTTCATAGCAATTAACTTCGCTCATGTCCAGATAAAAAATAATGATGAAACACTGTTTTCTGCCCGTTGCTTCATCTGAGTGAATAGAAAGAAATTAAAAAATAAATATAGAATACAGATGGACTATATACCACTCGTCCACGCTGCTATATCGGGAGCAGTGTGAACTTAAAAGGAAAAATTAAAAAAAATATAGAAATATGATGCGTAGGATGTTTTTAAAATTTACTTTACCTCGTCAGTGTTACCATGCGAACAAAGCGAAGTACCATACGAATAATAACATAAAAAACTATTGAACCACATCGAAAGTTTAGTTTAAATTTCTGATAGTCAGTCAGTCATTTTTATTTTATTATAGTTATCAACATCCGGCGTGAACAAAAATTAATTTTAAAGAAAACAAATAGTGCGATACAAGATAACCTATAATGGAGGGTCGTGTGTCTTGACTAGCGATTAAATAATTTGTAAATATACTGTCGCCTATTGAATGTTGTGACGATATTTTAATAAAACAATTTACCGTTTTCTCTCATATAGCAGGATAAAAGGAATGTAGCGTTAAGTCACTCTATTCTCCTGTTTTGAGACTTGGCATATTTGGGTGCGCTGGCACTCAACGCTCGCATGTAACCATTCCCCCCAGTGAAGCTTGATTGCTTGACAGTCAGACGACGTCCCACTGTGCCACGGTGGCCTCTATATTTTAGTACTTTTTTATTTTATTGCTCTAAACAATGATACTGAAATATTATATAATTATATGGAAAAGTCCAAATTACTAGTTTTTAAATTATTTCTTTCAATATTAATCAATAATTTCAGTATTAAATTCCTCTATAATCATACGTAATATGACATAAATCAACCGCCCAGCAAATATGATAGATTATGTAACAAATTTATACTACAAGCTATTGTGTGAGACAATACAAACTTAAGAACCCTTCGCCCTTTGTCACTGACACAGGCATGGTGTTGATACACCGCTACTTTACACCGTGATAAACACTTTTTAGCTTCGTACTTTATCCCGCATGATATGGTAACTAGAGGGGACCTAGTGTTAAGACGCTTCGTGAGCTTATTTTCGTTGCTTGTTGGGTAACAACGCCGCGCATTGTCTTCTTACTAGAGCGATGAAACAAAAATAATTCATTCACTTTAGTAAGAATTGAACCCACAACCGTGGCTTTACAAACAGACGCTGTGTTTCTTCGGCACGACGGCCTCTGATAAATCTTTTCACTTTATTTAATTAAGGCCAGTCGTGGCGCAGGGGCACGAAGTTTACAAAATCGACTGGTTGTGGGTTCGACCCTCACTTGAGGAAAAGAAATATTTATTTAAATTTATATTCTCATTTCTTCGCTCTGGTGTCGAGGCAAAGCGCAACATTGAGTTCCGCCACTCAACAGGCAATGCCTCCCGAATTCGGCGGAAAGTAGGGAAGTGTGTGATTTTTTTTAATATTAGATGTACCCAATTGTCCATTGTAGTGCAGTGCAAGGGGTAGATCCTCACTCAATGATTGATTAAACTTGAATAATTTAATCAATCAATCAATATTTTATTTTCACTTCTCAGCTATGTTACAAAATAGGTACCTACGTTGAAACCCACCACTCAAGATGCAATGTCTCGAAGATTAACCGGAAAGTGGAAAACGGAATGTCTTAATATTTACTTCCGCTTGTCTATCTTGCTTTTCCTGAAAAAGCGCGAAGTTGATATAAGTATAGTATACTTACTCGTATATTTACTTCTAGTTAGACTATGAGAAGCATATTTTTAGATTCACCGCAGCCCGTCTCTTACATGGTGGATATTTTAAAAGAATCGACTTTAGCATCTCAATTGATCCTGAATTATTCCTGACTGCACCTACGAGATACCTGGAATAAATTTTAAACTTTTCAAACGCTTAGCTAAGATGGGGATGAGTGTTTCTATACTAAATTTTTTGACTTTAATAAGGATTTTTTTTATATTTAATAATAAAATTGTTTTATAGTAATTGATAAGAAGACAGCGGGAACCCGCTGGATTCAAAGGGCGCAGGACCGGACGGAGTGGCGAGCATTGGGGGAGGCCTATGTCCAGCAGTGGACCTTAAAAGGCTGATGGATGGAATTGATTGGGCCTTTATTATTGGAGGGTAACTAAACTTTTGGTTTTGACAAATTGTAGCAAATGCAAATGTTGTAAATGTAGTGGACAAATTGTGAATGTAAATAGATGTTAAATATAAAGTTTTGTATCAATTTCATTTTATGAATCTAAGAATAGCATTACACTAGGCAAATAATTTCTAAAAATATAGACGTGACGGGAATGTCACATCATCTGCTCAATCACAGTCAATTGAAATAAGCGAGAAAAGCGATTAACAATATGACTAGTGTTAAAATTGGGTACAAAATTGGATAACCAATTGTCTTAGCATTATTCACTCTACCAACCAATTATTCTATGTTATTCTATTCTAATACTGGATACAGCGTGAAGCTGGAAAAAAATGCTTCAGAATAAAAACAATTGTGATAAGATCACAGTTTCTTTATTTTTTTAATAATCATACTTTCTAATACAAATAAAAACTAACAGCACTAAAATTACGTAACACTTGAAAAATAAACTGACATAAATGCAGACTTAAAATTTCCACGGGGACCTCTCAAGGAAACCTCCCTTTTTCGAGATCTTGTGTGGTTCAAGTTATAGAATGACATTTATTTATCTTCTTTATATACGATAACACAATATCGCTTGCTCCCGAAGAGCGCTTACAACTTTTAAAATCTATTAAAATACGTAACGAACACTTTGTCAATATAAATAGAGTTTTCGCTAATAGAAAAACGTAGGTCGATTCCCACTCGAGTTAATGAAATTACTTTCTCTGTTTCCACCACTCAACATGCAATGTCTATAGAATTCGGCGGATGTGGGGAACGGAGTGTTTTAACACTAGGTTTACCAAGTTTCCTCTACGTACTGTGCTAAGTGTTAATAATAAAACATGTGATTCAAAAGAAAGTTTCTTTGCTTATGCAA
>HE670510.1:0-10214 GCA_000313835.2 Heliconius melpomene melpomene | reverse complement strand
TTTGATTTTGAATTGCAACGATAGCTGGTGGTAGTTCACTCTGCTCTCTCAAATTATGTATATGTTAATGAGATACTGTGAATTTTGAGGCAATTGTATTTTATAATACTTTACGTAAATTATGTTAAAATTAAATTCAGTAGTGATCTATATATATAAAAGGACTTGTCCTCACTGACTGAGGTAAGACGCACGCACAGCCGTAACCGCTGTGCGTAGAAACGTGAAATTTGGACAAAAGTTTACTTTCGTAATCTGGACATCCACTAAGAAGGGATTTTGAAAAATTTTAACCCTAAAGGGGTGAAATAGGGGTTCAAAGTTTGTATGGAAAAAATTTAAATCGGCGCTGATTTTTATAAAATTTGAAATTTAGATTTTTAAAAGTATTTAATTGAACACGTGTTTCATCATTTTCTAGAATTCTCCCCCTAAGGGTGCAAATAAGGGGTTGAAAGTTTGTATGGAAAAATCTTTAAATCGCCACCGATTTTTATAAAATTTAAAATTTAGACTCTAAAAAATATATCATTGAACACAAGTTTCATGGGTTATTGGAATTCACTCTTAAATACGCAAGCGAAGCTGCGCGCGTCTGCTAGTTAAATATATTTGGATAAATATAATACGTTTCATGTATTTCAGAATAAAGTCACACAAATCCGTGTACAGTAAGCTTCGCCATGTACGCAGATAAAATATAAATAGCCGTATATTGTTAGAATACATAGTACGTACTATTTTAAGCGATAACGCGTTTAATATGCAAATATGTAATTACTAAATATATGGCGGTGGACTGTGAAAATGTATAAATAAATTCAATAGCTCAGTGAATAGAAATTCTTAAAATATTAATTTTATGTTTCGGGGGTAGACAGAGGTGTAAGCAGGGAGAACCTAGTGTTAAGACACTCCGTTTCCCATTTTTCGTCGTATTCTAGTGGCATTGCATGTTAAGTGGTTGAAATAAAGAAAAGCCAGAGCGAAGAAATGAAAATAATAAATATTTCATTTGTTCGAGTGAGAATCGAACTCACAACCTGTCGAGTTCACAGTTGTTGTTGTTGTTGTGTCTCTGCGCTACGACTGGCTTCAACATTTAATTTGAGGTTATTTTTACCACTTTTAAGTAAAGGTTCTGCGGAACCCTAAAAAAGAATACAAACTAAATATTCTAAAGTAAAATAAATCCATAGAGCCGTATAAACGCGATTCGCATTGCTTACAGACAACCAATGCGACCTTCCACCGATCTGCCCCGCACTGGAGTCTATAAAGGGGTCGCCTCTGCCATTCTTTATTGACCTAATGATCTATTTCTGCTTAGCGACTTTATCGTATTGTAAACTGTTACGTTCGTTAAAAGTTTCTGTAGGCTCATATTTCCTAGCCATTGACTATGGGCTAAGTTTTATAGGAATATATCGTTTTTTTTAATAAGATTTATGCTAAAGTTAGTTTTTGAAAGTTGTTTCTAATTGAGGAAATTATTTACTGTTTTTTTTAGCTCACTGTATCAAGCAGGCAAAGGCGACTTAGTGTTAAGACACTCTGAGTAAGTGAACTTATTAAATACTTCACAATCCATATGAGAATAAGAGATCTGACCGAGAACGAACCAGCACCACTGTAATGTGAATCCACTCTCACCTTGTTTTGTTTTCACGAGAAAAGGAAAATTATTCATATATTACCTTTCTCTGAGTAAAGAACAAACGTTTCCGATTGTTTTATTTTCATCACCGTATATTTTTATAGTTATTTAAAAAAAACACAGTAAAATGTCACAGCAAAAATATTTCTTTGTTCTGTCATAAATGTAAATTATTTATTTAAAATATTCTTTTTTCTAAAAAAAATATATTTGTCATGTTTTCCCTTCAACTTCATATTATAATTTATTAATCTAAGTGAAGAAATTTAATAATCTTTTGGTTAGTTAAGATTATCTTCCGCTTGGAAGTGATGTATATGATAATGAGTCAGTGGTTGTGAATTTCATCCTACAAGATTATACTAAGGTCAATCGAAATTTCTTTATTTGTTTTATTTCTTCGCTATCATATCGAGTGAGTTCTACCACTGAGGACAAACGGAGTGTCACAACACTAGGCTTTTGATGCCCACTAGCTGAAAAAATTAATAGTTTCTCTAAATGAAGAAATATCTAGATATTTTGTAAACTAGTATTCAAATTGCTTGCCCATTTAGATTCCGAGCTTAATGGTGAATGCATAATTTAGTCGTCATTCCCCACAAGCCTTCAGTCTTAGATATCTGGTGGTATAACTTTACATCACGCGTAGCCACCAGCCTCTGGAAGCTAGCTCTGCAATTGCAACGGTGGAACTGCTTTGAAACAACAAATGAACGAAGCGTACATTTACCATTTGACCTAATTCCTCTATATTTTTAAATGAATTGTAAAACGTTGATGTATTTTATAACGACATTCTTAATCCATCCCTTTTAGTTTAATAACAATGATGGAATATTTATGAAGAATATTATTATTTATTCGTGTCTTTTTTAGATTTTGCATAAAAATAAAGAAAAGTATTGCTTTTAGTTAATTTTAGAAGAACAATTTCGAATGGAGGTGGGTGATTTCGAATTATCTATACTGTTAACGAGGAATATGTAGACACATGAAATTCGATAGAAAAATAAAATTAAAAAAAATATATATATTTCTAAGATTTCTATATATAAATTATAAATATACATATATGTTTTAGTTTATTGAAATTTTTCTTAAGTTTCCTTTGCAAATCTAGAGGTACATATTTCAAATTTACATTAGAATCCCCCAAATTGTTATAGTATTTTTATTTGGCTACCCTAAAACGGAAATCTATGAAAGCGGTATCATCAATCCTACTAAAAACTGTCGTATGTGCGGAAAACAATGAAATACGTTTGGTTCTACTATCCAACAAGCGATATTTTAAAAATTTACAGAGATATTTAGATATATCGGCGGAAAGTAGGTAGAAGAGTGTCTTAACACTAAGCTCCCTCTACTAGTCACTAGTTCTATCGACATACAGCGTGAAGCTGAAAAAAAATACTTGATAATATTAAAAAAGGTGAATAAGGGTTTTAAAAATTGTAGAAAATATTTATTTCGCTCGACTAGAAAGGGCGTCTAGGGTTACCTAAAAGTTAAGTACTTATACTCTAGTAATTGTCGCAAGGGTACCACAGCAATGGAACCCAATGCTCTGGTACAATTAATGTTTACCCTCAAACTGTTTATTGTAAGATAATGAGATAAGTTCCGCCATTAATATGATTTGTGCCCGTGACGACACTACCGTGGGAATTAGTGTTGATTTATTCTTTTATAAATCACGGCCTAAGTCTATGTGAGTTTGTGATGTTTAATGTTTTTCACTATAGGTATATGGTGAGTTAGGCCAGTCGTGACGCAGGGGCAGGGTGAGACTGTAACTCGAGTAGTCGTGGGTTCGATTTCCATTCGAGAAAATGAAAATTTTTTTTTCGCTCTGGTGTCGAGGTAAATCGCGGTGTTAAGCACCGCCAATCAACACGCAATGTCTCCAGAATTCGGTAAAAAATGGGGAACAAGGTGTCTTAACAGTAAGTTCGCTCTGCCTACCCCACTGTGTGCAGAATACAGCGATAAGCAAGAAAAAAACAAATAAATATATGCATATACTATATTTAAGGATATTCAAAAATATAAGATCAAAATACATAAAAATAAATACTATAATACGAATACTAAATTAAATACATATTTTGTTAACAAGTGCGCAGTGTTGTATCACTACATACAACGCGAGAAGCAGCTATCACAATTATTGGGGTTGATTCAGTTTATTTATTTGTCTGACCTCGACTTGTGAAAGAATTCGGCAAACAGCCAGCTCCTATCGTAACTTAGAGAAAAAATAAAAACTATATGTGCTTAATGTTTCAGTTGTTTCGTACTTTTGATAAAACTACGAGTAAGTATACCTATAACATTATAACTGTATTGTTCTTACAATTTTTTCCATGATTTTTTTTATTAGCTTCACGCTGTATCCCGCACACATCTGGGTAGACAGAAGGAACCTAGTGCTAACACACTTCGTTCCCCTCTTTCTGGCGAATTTTGGAGGCATTGCGTGTTGAGTGGCAGAACTCAACGTAACTAAACACCGTGGAAATTTTATAGCATACGACAGGCAAAATAAGAACTTACTGGCATAGTCCATCAAAAACGTCATTTAATATAGCCATTACATCCTTTTTATAAATAATTATGTGGGTATTTTTTTTTGTAAACTACCCTACATTGAGAGTTGTCTTACAAAACATATGAATACTAAAAAAATACTAGGATATTTTACAATAATCCTCCTCCTGGTATTAATCCCGGCTATTGCCAGGGTCTGCCCAGTATCTATCTGCCCATATTTTACAATAATATACACAACAAAAATCACAAATAGCGGAAATAAAAAAAAGATATATTTTCCACAATAAAAAAGATTGAATGAGAAGCATAAAAACAAAGTGCAGCGAATGTTTACTAGCGGAACTACTTAGATGTGTAATAAAAATTCTACCGATGGATTTTCGATTTCATCTCAATTTCCTGTTTGGTCCTTTCTTTCTGTTGGACAGGGTACAATGGGCTATAACTCATGGGCCACGGTATGGTGCCCATCGATTTACCGTTGCCCATGCTGTTGTAAGCAGTTCTTGAAACAATAATGCATACTTATTCGGGTAAGAAGAAAAATATCTATAAAAGTTGTTCCTTTTCATAGTTAAAGCTAACATTTGCACTCAATGTACTCTGTCTTCAGAATAGGAACAAAGGGCGGATTCAATGAAGGAGTAACTGTAGATATAATTTTATAAGTTATATATGAGCCAAGTTTTTTTAATAGTTTATTATTCTTCTAAAAGACTACTAATGGCCACACGAAAATTTCGGTTCTGTGAATTATTAACGGTAAAATTCCGTTTTTTCCGTTGTCTTAGGAGTTTCGTAAAATCCTTCGTTTCCAAAGAAACCTACATGCCAAATTTCAGCGTTCTACGCCGCGTATTCTCAGTAGTGAATACACTCATTAGTAAAAGTGTTATATATCAACGATTTCAATACACAAGAAATATTAAATGAAAAACATAAATAAAACCGTACAGAAGAGGACAATTTAAGAACTCGAGTGTGGTTCAAAGGATCAAAAGGACCAAAAAAGGTTAAAGGGAGGAAAATGATAACTGCAATCTCAAACGTACACGTCGACTCGCACTTCGACGATTGCAAGCGCGCAGGCCTTTACTTTGACGCGCTCCAATGAAATAGAAAATGGAAGGATTCCGATAAATCTGTATTCCGTAGTTATTTCCGCTACTAATAAGCGCCTATTAAAGAGTTGGCAATATTGAATTTCCTATACATTTGTGAGTTTTTATGCTTCGATAGATATAAGTTAAAAAATACTTATTCAATTTCAATATCGAAATGCAAATATGTGAACATAATTAATTCGTTAATAACTAATCAGTGTAGTAAGTAATAATGGAGTTTTCCAATTTTCACGAAATACAACATTTCTAATTACAATTATTCAGGCAAGAAAGAATGAATTAGAGATTTCTTTCTCCTTTTTTAGTTTTACGCCCGTAGTATAGATACCATACATAGAGTAGGCAGAGGGTACCTAGCAAAGTAGTGTTAAAACGCTGTTCCCATTAAGTCTCTTTCCATTATTGTGTATTGGCAGAACAACCCCGCGCTTTGCCTCATTACCAGGCCGAGGAAATGAAAATATTAATTTCCTCGAACCCACGACCTGTCGCAACGCCGTCACACGTTTTTGCCGATACGCCACTACTGGCCTATGTTTTTTTTATGCTATCGATATTATATGAATAGTCTATTATATATTTATTATTTACAAGCTAACAATTTATAAGAAAACAATATAAGAAAGTAACATAAAGGTCAGATCAGTGAGGGCCGCTTAAATATTGAATGAAATTGTTCAGAAATCTGAGAACTCGCAACGAAACGACCCCCGAGGGGCAGCGCGGGTCTTCACCATACATAATTAAATCACCCTAAATGTTTTACCATAATTCTAACACAAACTTCGCTGGAGTGGTAAAGGATAACTGTAAATATTTTTTACTACCGTTTTTACTCTGTGCTAGTGTAGTTTCTACTTAGTACATGTGAACATAAATTGGAATTTTCATTCTACGGAGTGTTTTTCTGTATTTTACGTTAAAATTATTGTAAAATTATTTTCATTTCCCCACTTTTGAGACCATCGTGGCACAGTGGTACGAGCGCGAGACTATGGACACAACGGTAGTGGATTCAATTAAAACTCGTGAGAATCAACTACTATTTAGTAATATTTTCATTTCTTCGCTCTGGCAAACAAGGCATAGCGTGTTGAGTTCCCTGAAAATGAAACACCACTCAAAACAGAGAACGAAGTGCCTTAGCACTCCCTTCTCTTTGCCTACCATGTTGTATATAGAATAGGTGAAACCAAAGAAAAACCTACCGCCTTTCTATATCTTTCATAGGTACATATTATGTCAACAAATATTACAATGGATCTCAATATTACCCACTCTGCTGTCAATAAACAATAATCCCCCACTGGCTTATGATAAAATAACGTGAAGCATATTACCGTCTCGTCGTCCACGCCAGCGATTAATTAATTTCATTCTCGTCTACCACTCTTTGTTATGTTTTTTCTTTATGTAGTACTATATTAATATATATTATATATTCTTTAGGGAATTAATTTTGTAGTGAAAAATGTAAGATTGAAATACTGTAAGATGAGGTGCGACTGTACAGGACGGTTGTGGGTTCGATTTCCACTTGTAGGAATAAAATATTTAATATTTTAATTTTCTATCTCAGGTAATTGTAATGCGCCTAGAGGCATTACGTGTTGAGTTACGCCGCACTATACTCAAAGCTTGAGAATTCAGCGGAAAGAGAGGAACGGAAGTGTGCTAATGGATACGGAGTGTCTTAACACTATGTTCCAAGGCCCCTTCTGCCTTCACTGCCGTGTACGGGATACAGTGAGAAGCTTTAAAAAAGTACTGCAAACGTAATTATTCAGTTAGATCCCCACAATTTTCATATGTCCATTCTGGTGAGACCAATTGTAGCGTTAAATTACGCCAACACGTAATGTCAATTCCTCCTTAAAAATATATGAAATTGACTAATTTTAATTAAATATGTTATGAAATTGTTTTAATGTAATGACAAAATAAATGAACATACCTAAGCTCCTGCAACAAATGATATTATAAGAATCGAACCTACGAAATACGAATAACTAGGCATTTATCGTATTAAAATTACGTAAAATTAAGCCATAATAAACGTTTCTTTCATTAAATGCTTACTCGGTATATTTTATGTTAACTCTAATTAACATATAAACACACGTTTACGCACTCAATACCTAATTACCCACTTATTATGCCTATTTGAAAATTTCTTGATTGGTTTAATTTTGTATATACAAGCATAATTATGTATTTTATAATATTTTATTAAAAGTTAATTTTCTACGGTAGGAAAATTAAGTATTTTTCTTTAATTAGCGAAGAAGACAGAGAAAAGTTTATATTTTCTGATTAGTACTACTAAAATAGCTTTATTTTCAGCATATAAATGTTGCAGCGTTCAGAACCGCCAATCGGAGAGCGAAATACGTAGTGTTTTAGAACTGAGTACTCTTTGCCTTTTAGTGTAGTAAGCTCAGTAAACACGTATAACCCACAGACACACAGCAAAGTAGTCAGAGGGAATCTAGTATTAATACACTCCGTTCCCCATCGAGTCTTGAGTAGAGGAACTCAACGTCGCGGTTTGCCTCGACACCGGAACGAAGTAAATTAAAACATTAAGTCGAGTAGGAATCGAATCAACAACCTATCGCGTTGGTCGCTGGCCTAATATGGTACGCTGGTCAAATATATGTGTAAATGTGTAAATGTAGTATTACAAGGAACACCATCAAGCAATACGATCTCACACGTGAGTAATCTTAGGCTTGTAGGTACCATTAATGCAATGACTGGCAAAATCTCTGTTCAGAGTAATAATGCGGCCAATTTAACGATCTTTCATTGTACTATACTTAATCTATCTACATATGTGGTACCTACTTCTTATGTTATGGTCAAAACGTTTAATTTTTTTTTCTGTTTGGACATGAGGCCACTTGTGGCGCAGCGGCACTATAAACGCGTGTGACTGTAAACGCGAGTTGTAGGTTCTATCCCGATTGAGGAAATGGCATATGTAATATTTTTATTTCGTCGCTCTGGTAAGGGAAAACGCGGAATAACAAACAAAATTAATTAAATTAATCAAAAATTAAAATTGTTTTCTTATCTTATTCTATATGTTTTCGGGAAGAATTAATACTTTAGAAAATAGTGTCAAAACACTCCGTTCATTATAGATATAATAAGAGCATAAATATTACATAATCTTTGGACACAAAAAAATATATCCGCATTCGATTCTATTTATAAGTAACCACTCCTTCCACACCTTCGTTTGTATGGACTTCCTGTCTTCTTCGTTTATGCTACTTCGTTATACCACCCATACAGTATGACACTGCAATATCAACTGTATTTTGATATTAGATTGAGTTGCAAAAGATATTTTAACACAAATTGACTTTTACATTCTAAAACAATTTTAAAACATAAAATATTCGCTGTCAATACGTAAGCGCACCTAGATATGTAGGTCACGGCGTGTATTAGAAATCTATTGGAATTATACGATAATTAGAGAGTTAAACAACATTTCTAAGTTTTTTAGCACTTCCAATGCAACTTCTTTCAAAACAATCATCGCGGGTGGGAAATCGGAAATCTAACAAACCGAAATCTTCCCTAGAAAATATTAAGTTGGATATTTTAAAGACATCTTATTTAAACCGTAAAATATTTTTTTTATTAAGTCTTCCAGAGTTTGTAATAGTGATCCGAGTCTTACTAGGGACTCCACCCACTTCCGTCCCTCAGTTTCATCCCTTACAAGCTTATATTTGTAGTAATTTCATACAAAATGAGTGCCTGAAAACTTAAAATTGCTATAATATACTGTATCCTATATCTTATAAAACAAAGTCGCTTTTTGTGTCTGTCTGAACTTTCTAACTCTTCTTCTTCTAAACCACCCAACGGATTTAGATGCGGTTTTCACCATTAGGTCGAGTATTTCTCAGAGAAGGTTTATATATAGTTTATTATTTGTACATTCTTATGTAAATTAACATAAATACGATAAATGTGTATAAAGTCCTACCCGCTGAGACACTGGCGCATGCGCTGCTTTAATGGTAAATACTACATGAAAAAAATGTACTGGAGTATTGTTCCTCTTAATAAGATCTAAAAAAAGTCCGCGATGGCTATATTCGTATCTTTTTAAGAATAACGTGTAGTGATCATATTTCTGTCTAAAAATAGTAATTTCAATATATTTTTTATTGTGAGGGATATTTTTCCATAATGGTAGTAATCCTTATCCTTTAAAATACTTTATTAAATTTCTACGTTAAACGAAGATAAAATTTTCTTTTTAAACTATTTCGAAATTGTGAATAGTTTTTAGAGAAAAACGCATTTAATTATTGACACATGACGCCGTTCACACATCAACTGTATCGAGTCAAGTTTCACTTATCCCTTACTCTCAGCATATAAATAAGTATATTAGTTACGTTGGCCATTTTAATGTAGATCAAAACTGTCTTTTCTGTTTTTCATTTTAATAAGTACTTTAGAAGTTGTTACAATATCAAAAAATCCTTGCTGCGAAACGCGCCTCGCGACGTTATGCTTATACAAGCGAGTCCGCCGCGCCCGCCTGCCTTACACGCATCGGTGGTTCAGTGGTAGAATGCTCGCCTGCCACGCGGGCAGTCCGGGTTCAATTCCCGGCCGATGCATTCTATTTAATTTTCGTTACAGGCAGCCACGTAGTGCTTGCTTTTCATCAGGGACAGAATACCCTCTTCAGCATTAACCACAAGCTCGAAAAAAAAAACCCGCCTGCCTTTATAGCAACGAAGATTTAGATGCGTTTGCACGTATTGGATAATTCGAGTTGAATGTATTATTTAATGTCATTTAACTGTATAAAAATAGTAATTTAAATATATTTTAATAAGTAC
>HE670509.1:62984-79349 GCA_000313835.2 Heliconius melpomene melpomene | reverse complement strand
CCTCCCTCGAGTGCGGGCCAAAGGCCGAATGAGTGGGCACGAGTGTCGCGAAAGATCTCCTACCGCCGTCTGATATCCTGGTACATTGTAGCTGACTATGTCCAATGTTAGTGTTCGTCGTGCGCTCGGGCACGCTCCGGTTACGTCCTCCCCTAGCAAAGGCATTTCGCAAACTGGTTTTACTTATTAGTTATTTTAGCTATTTGAGGACTTGAGGAGTAACTCAGGCATGAATTTGATATTGTTATTGTGTAGTACGATCAATAAATTGTGGCCGCTTTGAAGTTAGGTTTAGGTTTTAATAAATTTTTGCGTATTGGTCACTCGGAAAGAAAATATCACAAAATTAAATAAATTCATAAGATCTAATCTGCGCAGTCGCTTACAGCTAGCTTCAGGATGGCCACGACTTGACTGAACCTACTATAATTTATTTTGTATTGCGCGCTTCTGTGGGCCTAGTTGCTACGCTAGTTGTACGCTACCTCCACCAACCACACTGGTTGTAGAGGTTACCCCGTATTCGCTGTTAGGATTGCCACAGTATTCATTGGAGATATTTATTTAATTTCGTTTACAATTAAAATGTAGGGTCAAAAATTATATTGTAAATTACGTAGATAAAGTAATTAAATAAATATAAAAATAATATTTATTTTTATTAATTGTAATTTTTAGTTTTAATATATTCAATTTGCCTAATCTTATTTCTATCGATCGTTGAAAATAAGAGCTCTCTCTTACATTTAGTATTAGAATCCCAATCAGACATCACTAGTGAGATTTTTGCTTACCCATGATATTTTACTTTTACATAATAAAAAAATAACTTCAATAGTAAAGGTATAATATAGATAAGACGTATCAACCCTATTTATTATACACCTGCACAACTCATGCCGCCCTAGTAACTTCACGTAGGCTGCATACGAGGGACGTCATACCAGCACATTGTATTCATTCATTCCATATTTGTTGCATTCCTTCTGCAGTATTCCGTATGGAGATGTACTTTGGCTTAAGAAGTAGGTGAGATTGTTTTATAAACCAATGTTTAGGCATTTTAATAATGAGTTTTTTTTTGTCAAAAAAATAATATTTCATATAAATTTTGTACTCTATTTATTTATTCTATAGGAATTATCTATAGTTAGCGAACGAAATTTGGCTCTATTAACTATATACGCTTGAGATATTTTTTTAGCTTCACATTGTAGGAGGGTAGACAGAGAGAGTCTAAGACACTAGTCTAGTACACTCTAAGGCACTCCGCTCACCACTTTGCTGGAGCAATTCTGGAGCCATGTTCAGTGGCGGGACACTACGCCGCGCTTTGCCTCTACAAAGAAAAGAAAATGTTTCATTTCTACAAATGGGGATCAAACCCACAACCTGTCGCGTTTACAGTCACACGTTTGTACCCTTGCGCCTCATCGTCTCATCAATATATACATATATATAATTAATTACATTTAAATTATATTTATTATCTCTCTAAAAATAAACGAACATTTTTCTATTTTCCGTTAATTCGCCTTGACCCTCCCTCCTCCCACGTACAGTACAAAATAGACATGCCATGACATGGTCACGTTTTGGCGCGAACGAAACCCTTGAACGCAGGAAGTGCCCTCCTTGACGTTGATAACTCCCTAGTATAATTGGGTCATATCATTGACAGTGTCAATCTCGGTGATAAGGCAGCGTGATGGCGCGTAATTTTATTTTATTATCTGTGTTAATTTTATTATTAGCGCTGTTTTTTATCTGTGGGTGTGCGATTTTTTTTTTATTGTGGATTTTATTTTAGTAAAAGAATTTTTTTAGTATTTTCTTGTTAATTTGTAAATAAGTAGGCCGTCGTGGGGCAAGGGCGTGCTACTATAAAACGAGAGGTAGTAGGTTTGATTATCATTTGAGGGAATGAAATATTTAATATTATTTCCTTTTTCTGGCTCTGATAACTAGGTAAAACGCAGCGTTGAGTTCCGCAACGCAAGGCCTCAAAAATTCGGCGGAAATTGAGGAATGGAAGTGTCCTAATGAGATCGAAGTGTCTTATCACTAAGTTCTCAAGTTCTTTTTGCCTACTCTGCTCTAAAAAGCTTAAAAGTTGTGAGCTTTTAGAGCACAATAGGCAAAAAGCCTTTAGATTTTGTTAAAATTTTCTGAGCTCTGTAAATTTAGTTTTTGTTTTGATTTTATATATGTTATCAGTAAGATTTTTTTTTATTATTTTTTATTTATTTATGTGCTTATATGAATTACATTTAAAATGGCATTTAGTTTGCCTCTCGATAAGTAATTTACTTAAAAAATTGAAAAATGAAATATAATATGCTTCTTGCTAACTAATACAACAAAATGTTATATTGCAGAGAAAAGAGTCAAGTGAGAGTCTCGTTGCACCACTTTATTCGATGTATAAAAGCTTCGTAACTACATCATTTTCAGGTAAAATTTAATTATTTACCAATTAAAATAGTAGCAAATGGAAGAATTATTATAATTCGTTCAATTACTCTTTTCAGTTTAGGTAGGTGAAAATCTAATGCCAAGACCCTCTGTTCTCCACTTTTCACACGAAATCGAAGCATTTATTTTCAAAAGGATGACATCGACGTCGTGCTTTCTCGTGCAGCTTAAAAATAATTATTTGCTCTGAATAGGGATCGAACTCGCGACCATCGCGAACTTGATAGCGCCATCGAGCTTACAGTTAAATACGGACTTTAACTGTAATTGTATTTATGCAGTACTTTATTATAAAAGTATAAAAATAATAGTTTAACAAAATAAATGAATCTAGAAAAAGGTTTTTTTTAGGTGTCGTGAAAATCCCGCTAATAGTGAAGTGCGCATATATCGATTATCTAAAAGCTCTCGAGAGACGACAAGCTGAACTTGACAAGGAGAGGAAAATTAGGAAAAAATCCGGTTAAAGCATAAAAATATCGATTCAAAAAGTATACAGGCTTGTCCACTGTATATACTAAATATATAATGTTTTGTTAAGTTTTATATACATTTTGTAAAAAAAATATTAAAAATATTTTATAAAAAGCAGATTCAGTATTTCAGTTATTATATTTTAGTAGGTAATTAGGTGGCGCAGTGTTGCAAGCGTGTCATTCTTAACGCGATGGGTGTGGCTTCGATTCCTACTCGGGGGAATGAAATATTTATTATTTTCATTTCTCCGCTCTGGTAACAGAGAAAGAGTCAAAGCGCGGCATTGACTTCAACCAAGCAACATACAATGTGTTGAAAATTCTCCTCAAACGGCGTCTCGTAACTCACCGTTCGTGGTGGGTTCGGGGTAGGTCCCAAGCTGCCCTCCCTGCGGTATGCGTGATATTAAATATTTTATTTAATTGTATATGAAAATAAATTTAAATTATCTTTCTTTTATCTGCAAATGTATTTATTAAATATATCAATATTTTTGTCTTCGGCGTAGTTCTGTAACTTGAGGATCAAAGAAACCAGTGCTGTCGTCGTTCGAGCCTTCCGCTAGCATATACTCTAGATGACGTATGTAACAAATTGCTATCCTGAAATGAAAGTTATTTTTTTATATTATAAAGATGAGTCAATTTTTAAATATAATATAATAATATTGAAAATCATAAAAAAATAAACTATCTAATTTTGTCGACGCCAGTCGAGGTGGAGGGGCAAGCGTGTGACTGTAAACGCGGCAAGTTGTGGTTTCGATTTCCACTCGAATAAATGAACTATTTATTATTTTCATTTCTTCACTCTGGCAACGAGGTAAAGCGCGGCGTTGAGTTCTGCCTCTCAATTTGCAATGCTTTCGGAATCTCTAAAGGAATCGCTGCAATATATTTTGTCACAGACGTCGCA
The DNA here is from genome assembly GCA_000313835.2 of Heliconius melpomene melpomene. Taxonomy (NCBI): domain Eukaryota; kingdom Metazoa; phylum Arthropoda; class Insecta; order Lepidoptera; family Nymphalidae; genus Heliconius; species Heliconius melpomene. The sequence continues at coordinate 75,482 of HE670509.1, read as the reverse complement.
ATGTCTCTAAATGTGTCAAAAATATGAAACAATTAATAAACAATTAAAAATTTTACTTAGATTCTCTCTTAACGGAGGCTGTCCGTGAGACAAATATAATATACTAGCGGCCCTCGCGGTTTCACCCGCGTGAACTATGTTATTATTAATTTCTATCTCCATGACTACGTCCTAGTGACGTCTATGCAAAATTTGAGACTCCTAGCATTTGTAGTAACGAAGTTTCATACAAACTTTCAAACCCAAAAACAACCCCTTAGAAGTCGAATGTTGCAAATTCCCGTCTTAGCGAGAACCTACATCCTATAAGTAACTCCTATGCAAAATTTTAGATTCCTAGCACTTGTTGTTTCTGAGATTTCGTGATGAGTGAGTGACCTTTCGATTTTATATATATAGATTAAGATTATAAGATCTTTAGTTTAGTATCTATTTTATAACTTTCGACCAAATATTTAACTTAGGTAGATTTAAAAGTTCATACCGAAGACATTCAATTTTAGAATATTTCTTCTTAGAGGGTTTCGTAACTGGTAGCTTAGAGCGAAGTAAGTCGAAGGCGCGATTCATATCTCTCATACGTGTCCTCTCTCTGTCACAGGCTGTCTTTTTATATTCTGAGAAAAATAATAAATAATATTGAATGCAATGAGGCCATTTGTAGCGCAGGCGCACAAGCCTGTGACGGGTTGTCGGTTCAATTTCCTCTCGAGGAAATGGAATATGTAATATTTTCACTTTTTCGCTCTCGTGTCTAGGTAAACCGCGGTGTTAAGTCCTCCAGAATTCGGCGTAAAGTGGTAAACGAAGTTTAAAATACTATCTGCCATGTTAAATGCGAAATATAGAGTTTTATAAACTTATTTTTTTTTAATTTGTAAATTTTATTCTTTTTCAACCAATTTTATATCAAAGTTCTTCATACATGAAAAATTTTTAATATAACTCCTACCTTTTTCCAATTGCAACGCTCTTTCTTTCCAATTCAACGAACCGTCTTCTGGGTCGTCAGAAAACTTGGCAGTGTCCTGAGACTCCTGGGAATACTCTAAAGGGGACCTCGATACCGCGTCCAACACATTTATTTCTCTGTAATCTTCTAATCTATCCATATACCTCACCCCTATATTGAAAAATATACATTTGTTTTATTTTTATTTAGAGAAAAGTTTTACAAAAATGTAGTATGGTGTGTGCACCAAAATATCTTAATATTTCAATTGTTCATATAGTTTTAGTTTTAATGTACTGTAACTCCGTAGATAATAAGCTTATAAGCTTTTCTTTTCTTTTTATTTTTTATAAGTTCTAAGCCTTGTCAGTACAACGACTACGCCGCTCTGTAAATTCTTATAAGCTTCCTGTTAGAACAAATACAATAAGTAAGTACCTACAGTTTCTAAAGTTACTAACCTTCATGTGACGATTGAAGTTCCTGAGGTCTAAAATACGTAAGTCTACGTGGTTCCGAATAATCCTCCAGAACGTACGATCTATGGTGTGATATCGTCTTATCGTACTTTTTATGGGAAAAGGTATGTTCCTCCCGCGGCTTCTCATCTTGCCGCCCTATTTCTAATATCACACGATCTTCTGAATCCCTCTTATCTTCTATTTCTGTCTCTTTGATGATTGTGTAGCTGGTTATCAATGGTAAAGGAGTGTCGTCTTCATATGCTTGACTGTACATCTTAAGCCCTTTATTGAACTTAACATAAGCTTACTTTTGCTTGAACTGGTGAAGATATTGATTAAATCTTTTAACAAATGTCTTTAAAATCACAATTTTCCTATGAAATATTAATATAATATCCAAAATATCACTTATTTCGTGCAACAGCTACCTGTTGTGAGGTGTAACTGTGTCATCCACTCTGGTGCTCTATTGTCATGTATATACGATCAAAGTCGGTATTGTGTACACAAGTGTATTTCTTAGTGTTCGAAAAGTTGTCTTTTTTGTATTGTTACGATCTATTTGTTTCGTATTCGGCGTAATATAAAATTTCTATAAACTTGTTTTTTTTTTCTTTTCAATAAACAAACAGAACTCTTTTTATTATCGTATAACTGCTTTGGTGATTATTTTATAACATGGTGTGGGATTAAATAAAAAAGTATTTTAATAGTTAATGGAAAAGATGGTAGAAGGAAATCGAAGATTATAAATGAAAAAACGTATTACTTTCACAGTTTAATTGCAATTTATTCGCCAAAAATAAATACTTTACGCTTTAAGCACAGCCGTACAAATAAGGCCTTACAGAAATCTCTTGTATGTACAAAGGACAATAAAACAATTGCATATTGTATGACAATTATATACTTTATAAATAACTATATGTTAAAAAAAGCTTTAAAGACAATCATCTTTTGGTGCAAAGAAATAAAATAATAAGGATTTTTCATATCTCAGAATAATAATTCAACTTTAAAATAAAATCTATTGAAATATCTGAATGCTGTAAGTTGAGATCTTTAAAATACAATTTTAATACTTTACATATCAATTGACAGTTATATTAAGTTAAAAAAAATACAAAAGAAACACTTGTAAAGATGAGGTCACTATGTAATTAAATGCTTACTCAGATAATGCTTAAAATAATTTAAAAGTAGTCTTTTTTATTTAAAAAAAATTAATAATTATATAAACAAAGCGACAATAACACTTATAATACTTAGAAATGCACATGTTTATTAACTCTTACATTATGATTACAGTTACTATTCATTTAATTTTTCATGTTCTTATTTATTCTTTTTTCATAATAAAAAACTGTATGGAGTCACAGTTTAGAATGTTTACCTTCCGATATAATATAGATTATTGTTAAATAATAGATTTTTTAGACATATTTAGCTAGCGACCACAACGCGGCTTCGCCCGCTTAAAATATTTGTTATATTATAGCCAAATTATAAATTGTAGTATATATGTTATACTGATAAGCTATATATTACTGTCAAGTTATATCTAAATCCGTTCAGTAGTTTTTATGATAGTGGAACAAGCATCCATTAACATAATATTAGTAGGAAGGAAGTATTATATACAAGTATTATATATCATTTTATTAAGGAAAGATTTTACAATTAGATGTAGTATTGCAAAAATTAAATGAGCTCCAAAATCGTCTTAACAGTTGGAACATTATATATAATATTAAAGTTGATGACATTATTTTATTTAAAATAAAAACATCTTTGAAAATATTTTTTGTACTTTTTCTTGACTTAGTCATGTTTATTTATTTTTAGACTTGTGTGTGTTATAAAACAAAACTTTTTTTTTATTTATGAATAAATTAATATTCCATGTACATTGTTAGTAATTTTAAGTGACTTTTTAAAAGGTAGAAAGCTGAAAAAACAGAAAAGTATCCCTTATACAGCAAGGTAGGCAGAGGGAACCTAGTGCCTGGCACTCTCTTCTGTCTGAATTGCAGACATTGTATTTTCGGTTTTGGGAGACAACGACGCGCTTAATCTCTTATTCCCACGAGTGGGATCGAACCCAATACCATCGTGCTAATGTACCTCAATATGTGTACTCTTTGACCAAAACTATATTTATGTTGGGTTAAAAAAGAGTATTTATTGCATAAATACGTTGTTACTAATTTAGCAGTTGATGTATACAAAGCAGAATAAAAAAATATATTTGTGATAACTTTAATTCCTTCTTGAAACCTTCGATTCCTATAATCAGTTTGTCATTTAAACTTAATATAAATAAAATAAATAGAAATTAAAAATCAAGTTTCCGTATCGCGAAGAACTGTTTCATGACGTCATCGGTGACTTTGGCCCTTCGAGCCTGATAATCTTGGATAATTGGTGTGATAGTATCTATAGCAATTTTCTTCATCTCCCCTGATAACATTCCACCAGATTCGTATAATTTCTTTATCTGTAACAAAAAGGTAATCAATGTTTAAGGAATGAGAATATTTAGTACAGAATATTGCTTAAAATAAAAATACTTTATTCTACTACTAAAACAGACAGACAGAGATCTTTTTTAAGCAAATAAAGCTTTTGTTAGAAACCTCAATTCTTCTAATTGCAATAGAAAATGTACAATGCCTGTTTGCAGGTTTAGATTGACACTATTAAATATATTTTTGTGGTCCCTCTTGGTGCAGCGACACAGCGTCGCGACTCCGCATAAATGAAATGATATAGGTTCGATTCTAACCCAAGTAGGTGAATTATTTTCATTTACTCGTTCTGGTAACAAGACAAAGCGCGGCGTTGAGACGGCAGCGTATAATATTTTATGTTCCTGCAAATCTAAATTTTGCGAATTGTTTAAATCTTTCATTCATTCATAGATTTTTTACTTCAATTCAACTTGTAATGCTTGTAAAAAAACGTAACTTTCCATATCAATATTGAGATACTTACTAAATATTGAGATGGAAATATAGATATTTTTAATTTTACACAAAATAAGAAATAATTTTAAATAATCAAAGTATAATTTTACCTCTGCCAAACGGTCATCATCTTCTAAGAAGAACGTTAAGTACTTGAACGAGATATCAACATCAGAGTTGCCTCCCTTTTCCCTGTGCTCTTCAACAGTAGCTTGTCCGCCCGAAAACGCGTACTTGTTTATCTATTTAAGATATACATATAATTTTAAATCTTTGTTTTTTTAAAGGCCGTCGTGGCGCAGTAGTAAAAACGTATGAATGTTTACATTCTGTGGTGGATTCCCATTCGGGACCATGAATTATTATTTATTAATATTCTCATTTCTTCACTCTGGTAACAAGGCAAAGCAAAGCATTGAGTTCTGCCCTTGACACACAATGTCTCGAAAAATCAGCTGAAAGAAGGAAACGGAGTGTCCTCACACTAGGTTTCCTCTGCCTATCCTGGTATGAATGTAAAAAAATAATGAAAGAAAACTATTTATAGTTACTTTAATTTAACTTACTGACCTTATTCTTAATCTGCTTAGGAGTATCATTCAAAAATATAGACGCATTAGGATCACTAGCTGACATTTTGTTCTGAGCCCCTTGCAACGCCGGTAGGAAGGTAGCATGTAACAATGCTGGCTTGGGCAACTTGAGACGCGCCGCGACGTCTCTAGTCATACGGAAGTATGGGTCTTGGTCTATAGCGCATGGTACTAAGCAGGGAACCTGAAAAAAAAACAAGTGGTAAATATTGTTGTATGGTATAATATTTTTATTATTTCAGAGTGGATCACGCATATAGCGGGGGATAGAGGGAACCTATTATTCGACACTCAGTTCCCAACTTTCCGCTTGCTTCGAAACATAGCATGTTGAGAGGCCGTAGCCAGCGCAGAACTTTCCTTGTTGCAGAGAGGAGAAAGATCAATAGAAAATGGAAATAATTTCCATTCTCTCAAATGGAAATCCCCAATCCTACAACTAGTGGAAGTGGAATCTACAACCGTCATATTATTTAATAATAATAGATAATTAAAAACTCCTGACACAAAAATGTAAACAAACAACTAGAGAGATCTGATGAGTGATGGCTAAGAACACTCTTGATTAAAGTCACCTTTCCAAACTGATTAACAAACTTAAGTAAAATTAACAAAAAGACAAGTAAATATATAATTTGAAATATAATCATAGTACTTACAATTTTATTTTCGAATATGAATGGAAATGTTGTAGAGAAGGCAGGTGCAGCTTCAATGGAGGGGAAGGTTATTTTACCAATCACATCAGAGTCACCAAATCCAAAAATCCCTTTCACTTGATTAAAGGTTACACATCTCTGTATCCGCAACATATTTTGGTAGAATGCTGGACACTGGCTAGAAATAAATAAATTAATTAAAAATAAAAGAGTACCTCCACACTTTTTATATAACAGGGTAGGCAGGGGGAACCTAGTGTTAAGAATTTGGGCATTCTCTGCCCAATTTTCATGTTAAGATTATATTTATCTACCCTCAGAGCAGAATAGAACCCACATTCAGACACTGTCTCACTAAGCCTCAAGGTATGAGTAAACCTTTATATTTTTACTATTAAAGCAAATTTTTATTGTTTAAAATATGGTTTTAAACTTTAAAAATATTACTTGTCTATTACTAACATTCAACACACTTACCCAATAAAATCTAGATCATTAAAAATGAATGTGTTTGAGGGGTCAAATCCAACAGCAATTATATCTTTAGCATTATTATAAGCCATCTGCCTGGCATCTTCTATTTTAATGTCACGCCACATAACTTTCTCATCATCAGTAAGCTGAATGATTAATGGAACATTGAAAACTTCCTGTAGCCATCTGAAATTTAATTACATATGTAAACATTAACACATTTAATTCAGGCTTGTAACAACACAGTCATACACCAAACACAAATTCTTTGGTCAGCTTTCTGATTAAATAGCTGACCTTCCCTTTCTAAATTTTAATTACATGAATAATAAAAATAAACATGAGAGAAATCATTCATCAATACCAATGTTTATGTAGGTACAAATGACATTGAAAATGATTCTAAGAAAATTAAAAATATTATTACAAAATGAATCAATAATTTCTATCATTTCTGTTGCATAAGTATTGAGTATATTTCAAATAGTATGTAAATTCAATATTCAATCAAATAAGATAAAATTACCTGAGTAGCCCTTATATTGAATAATAGTTATTGCAAGTCCAAATTTATTGAAAAATATGTTAATATAGTAAACTCACTTTGTAAACATGAAAGGTATCATATGACCAATGTGCATACTGTCAGATGATGGTCCTCTTCCAGTATATAAGTAGAATTTTTTACCTGATTCTACCAGATTTAAAATGCTGTGAATGTCTCTATGAGAGAAGAATATGCCGCGCCTGAGGAAATGGTGAGCTGAAAGTAAACATATATTAGCAATTAGAATAGAGATATTTATAATTAGTATATATTAGTATTTAGTTTCTTAATGCAACAACAAACCTTTTTTCCCTGTAACTCTTTCAAATTTTGCTATAACTTCATCATCAATTTTCTGACTTCCAAACCTTTCTGTAAATAGTATATTAAAATATTATTGTAGGAATTATAATACTATAATTATATGTGTTTATTGCTATCTGCTAACTTATTAAAATACTTACTTATTAATTTATCATAATCAATTCCAGTTTGTGACTTTCCAGCTACATTCCATGGATCAACCACATCATCTTCTTCATTATTTGTCAGGTTTTCTACTTGCTCTTCTGTCATGGTTTATGCTGCAAAGCATACAAAATATTATAGATTAAATACATAAACAAAAATTGATATTTAGGCAATGTAATTTATTTGAATAAAATATTGTGAAAAGTAGTAGTCTGTAAGTAGTAATAAATAAAGGTTACCTATATAGTCTAACACTTTAAATTATTTATTTTATAATAGTTTATTGAGGCAATTCTTTCCCAAAAAATACTTTAAACGAGGTTATTCGGCAAAAATTGCCAAAATGCTGTAATACTTTGCCTTTGTCACATCATAAATGTCAAAAAAACTCGTAGTACCAAGTGGCAACTAGGTATGCGCTTCTTGGTCCGATCAAATCGATATGTCAAAGAAATCGATTGATTTTATATATACGTTCAGTGCTTTATTAAATTTAGTTAATCTAGCTGTAGCCAACCATAGTGATTTTAGTCAATGTTGACTTTAGCTTTAAAAATCTGACTATGAATTCTAATAGATTAACTTCCCGACTTTGTAAATTCCACAATGTCTGCCATTTATAAAAAGTTTTTATCGATTTAACAATGATTTCGTCTTTTTTTGATTTTGATACATCACTAGGGAACTGAAAACAGACACAATATATATCGCATTTAACGTACATACTTAAATACCAATTATATTAAATATTTATAAAACTGTATTTTATCTTATGATTATATCTATTTTAAGAATTTGTTACGTAAATAAAATAAAATTTTCGTATTTTTTTAATAAACCTTCTTAGGTTTCTGTGGTATGATTATAAAACAACAACACTTTTATTTTTACTGCTTACCACTGGCTGATGCAGTTGTCAAAAATGTCAATAACTCTTCAGTCATCACCATGTACTCTTGCTGTTTTTAGATTAATAAGTAGAATAATAACCGCGCGTGTCTTTGTTGTAAAGTATATGGCTTTTTGGTTTTGAACCAGGTGGGACTTAAGTGTTCTTGATGGTTTCCGGTGACGATTTCAATGGTGGTCGTTTACCGCGAAAAACTACTAGGTCCCCGAACCGAAAATCCAAGAAGACTGATGCAGACATAGCGAAGGGTTCAGCGTTGCGAAATGATTCGCAACCTTCTGTTCATAAAAGAAATCTTTATGTGGTTTCATTTCCCATTATTATTCTTTTTAATTTACTGAGATCTATTTTATACCAGTTATTTATTATTTTCAAATATTTGTATTCGGCGTCCCATCGTTTTATTCATAGGCCTCGTAAAAACGGTGAATGTAACTTAGAAGTGGTTGTAAAGGACGGTGTTGTGTCTACGGAGATCGCAAACAGTGAGGAGATGTCATATGTAAACAATGTGGGTCCAGGAGATCCACTCTTGGCTAAACAGAAACATCATCACAGAAAAGCTTTCGAATATATTTCAAAGGCGCTGAAGATCGATGAAGAAAATGAAGGTAAGACTTGCTATGTAGAGATCTCTGTTCTTTTTATTATAATTAATTGTGTTGTATTTTTATAATAGCAAAAAAAATAGTTGTTAGCTTTTTTTAGTTTTATGTATAATAATAGGCTTAGATTAGCCTTTTTACATTAGATCAGTAAGTAGGTATATTTATTAATACAGGACAAAAAGAACTAGCAATAGAACTGTACAAGAAAGGTATTTATGAACTGGAACGTGGTATTGCTGTTGACTGCTGGGGGGGACGTGGAGATGCCTGGCAACGGGCGCAAAGACTTCACGATAAAATGAAAACCAACCTAGGCATGGCTAAGGACCGATTGCATTTTCTTGGTAAAATTTTATCTATATATTTATTTAGTTAGTATGCGTTCATTGTTTACACTGCTATATTTTATTTTCAGCCTTCTTAGTTTATATTGTGATTTTGATTGTACAACTGAATTTGGCTGTTTATGGCATGATGAGCTTCCCTGTTTCCTTCTCATGATAAATACTTATCATAAAACACACAGTGCTCTTATAATTTTAAGGTTTAATAAAGTAAATGTTGTCCCTCAATGTAGCCAACCTAGTCGCCCTCAGTAAGTTGGGCGTAGAGAGTGAGCCTGAACGAAATGACAAAAAACCTACGGAATCTCCTCTTAAGACACGAAGGCCCTTGGAGAAGTCCAAGACAACACTACTAGCACATACAGAAAGTAACAGTGGTCAAACGAAGCCACCAAACGAAGGTAGAATACCACAATTGCTTTGCTTCGTTTGACATAACCTACTGCAAAGTTTTTGGAAAATCTCATGAATTTCACTTAACCCCAAATTTATTAACAGAAAAACATCAGGTTGACAATTGGAATGTTTTATAGCAATGTTTGCATGTGGGTTCACTGTGCTTGCAAAATTTGTTTTTTTGCTTTCTGTGTGACACAATCATTATTTCTAGTTTTGTATAGAGATAAGTGTTTAATTTACATATACTTTAAACATATTAATTAATCTTTAAAACTAGTTAATTGGAACCATTTATGTTTGTTAATGTTATTAAAGTAGTAAGTAATAAGGTTTACATATATGGGCATGTGCAATGGATGAATATAAAAAAAGGAATTTAAAATATGATTCCATAACCAGTCCATTATAATTAATATGTGCATGTTTACTTTGTACAAAGTAAATACTTCATACAACATTGCATTGAGAATTCATTCACAAATATTAATAGATTTAACATAACTAACTTAATATATTACATCAAAAACCAAAATCACAATATGTGTGATCAAAAGTCATATATTTAAATTAGAACATATTTTCTATTCATTAAATAATTCATAGTAGATATAAAACAAGGTTGAAAGTACTAGGTGAAAATATATTTCCAAGGAGAGATTAATTAAAAACCTCAGCAGGAAGGATTTTAAAAAGAGCACTAAATACGAACTAGTAGCGGCTTTTGTTTTCAAACAAAAGATAGTACTCATTGAAATTGCAGATGCGTCATTTTATAGTCGGTTTAGCATGCAGAGCCAGTTGTATGCAACCTTGTTTACTGAATGCTGTGAATATAGGTATTATACATTAGAAGCAAGATGAGGAATACTGACATTTTGTATTTTATTTTCAACTATTCTTGATGAGGTATTCTTGGAACTAGTTGGTTTTATATTTTTTTCAAATAATTTTCGTTTAAAAATGCTTTCATTATATTGCGTTCCATAATTGACATTTTTTAGATTAGTTTTTAATAGTTTTTAAATTTACGTCTCTTTAATAATTTTCGTAATTCCAATAAGTTAAATAACGGATTTTTTTTACTTCAAACAATGTAATTAAAAAACAAAGTCGAAGGCTTATTGTAGTTAAAGTACATTGAACACACCCTCGTCCCTAATAGCGTACCTTTGTACGTTTGTCATACGAGCCGATGTAGAATACGTCACTTCCGAATACGCGGTCACAATTACATCGAATAGTGCGTATCGTGTTTTGCCGATATTTCACGTTTTATATTTGTCCAAATGAAATATATCTGTATACAAAAAGAATTTTCTAAACAAATGTAGTCATTCGTAATGACAATGACGATTTAAATTAAATAATCTTAATACATATACATAAAATTGTTTGCTTGTCTTCTAAGAAATTAAATCCAAATAAAGTATAGAACGAAAGTGTCTAAACGCTAAGTTCACATAGGTTTCCTCTGGCCACAATGCTATACGTGAGATTTAGCGTAAAGGTAAAAAAATATATATTAAAATGCCGAAGCTGGTGTTAAAATTTTAATATGCTTCCGCAATTAATGGAGGTTCCCAAAATTAAATTACTTAAAAATATCACGGCAAAACCAAGGGCAGATAAACTTCAAAGCCTAAAATTAGCAGTTTGCCTTGCTTTTAATTAATTTTAAAAATGTCAACTGGAGAAAGACATTGTTTTCTTGAATATGTTGCAAAGCCACATTAAAAATAATGAAAATATATATAAATATAAATCAACTTCACGCTGTATCCCGCACCCAAGAGGTAGGCAGAAGGAATCTAGTGTTAAGACACTCCGAGTGGGGATCGAACCCACATCCAGTCGCGTTTACTGGTAGACTTTGTGCCTCTACGCCACGACAACCCTCAAATAACATAAATTGATATAAACTAACCCATATATCGTTCGATTGTTGCTCAAAATAGCCATGTTTGTAACGGCCTAGCTTACTCAAGTTTCAGTCATTCGTGTAACTTTACGACTCATATTCTAAGTATAGCTTCAGCATATTCAGCTTTTGAAGCAAAAAAACCTTCTAGAAATGAAAGGACGTTTTCTACATGATTCATTACGCTTTACGCCAGGGTTTGGCTTAAAGAAAAAATCTTCATTTATAAGGAAAAAAAACGTAGAAACTCTACACATACATTTTACACTTCAAGATTCAATTACGGTGACGCTTTACTACGTTCTTATATTAAATTTTCAAAGAGCTTGCTTCTTTGTACGAGGCCATGTTTAAATTATTTTATTTCTTTTTAAACAATCTTTTGAAATCGTACTTGAACCCTTTAAAGTTTGAAGTTACGGGTGAAATTAATCGATGGTTATTTTTACAAATCCACATTTTCCTGCTCGGTATTTTGTTTGTGAGGCCATTGTGGTCCAGTGGTGTGACTAACGCGACGGTTGTGGGATCGATCGGCACGGGAGAATGAATTATTATTTATTAATATTTTCATTTCTTCGATCTGGCACCGACGCAAAAGCCCGGCGTTAAGTTCCGCTAATCAATGCGCAATGCCTCGGAAAATTGGACGGAAAGTGGAGAACGGAATGTCTTAACACTAGGTTCCCTTTGCTTACCCTACTGTGTGCGGGGCAAAGTGTGAAGCTGATTTTTTTTATTTGTATGAGAATTAAATTCTAACTCAAGTACGGAGAAAGCGATGAAGCGGATACTCAACGAGCGATCCGTTTCCGTTTGACTTGTATTCCCACAATGGGCTCACGTTACGGATGACCAGGCGCCACCCAGCTGGTTCACCTGGCTGTACGGATGGGACCTACAGAGAATATATTCTACATATTTCTATTCGTATTTAGTTCCCATATCATAATTTAACAGAAGTGTCTAGAAAGTAGAAATAGGAAACTTAACAAAATATATATTATGATTTAGTTTATATTTAACTTCAATATTATAAATACTATGGTAGCTCTTAAAACGTTTACTTTCAGTATTATTTATTTTTTCATTGAAACGAGCGATAGGTTTTTTGCATACTACTACATTCTGTTATTATACCTACCTAGATACCGTATTTGGTTTGCTTATAAGTACAAAATGTTTTTTTAAAG
>HE670509.1:18380-52030 GCA_000313835.2 Heliconius melpomene melpomene | reverse complement strand
TTAAGTTATGAATTCTGAAATATAAAACTTAGATAATTTAATTTAACGATAAAATATCGCACTGTATCCATGACATTAAAGTGTAAATTCAGAAAGCTTTTCGAACTCATTTGGCACGATACCTCTAGTGCTGTGTCAAACTAATTAAATAGTTCTCGTTAAAAGTAGTGTTCTTGTTTATTCAACGCCAGTTGGGGGTCAAAGTTAAGTGTGTGGGGGTCTTTGTGTGGGGTCGTTCCTCCATCTTTCCAATAAAGGAGGTATTTACGACTTATCGCCAACATAAGAGCTTTGATGTGGATGATATTAAAGCTTTTAATACATTTTTACATTTTCGCAAGGCGTGGGTTAGAATCGTTTTATGAACTGATTTATATAAAACTAAATTCTTCTATATTATATTAAATGAAAATTTATTTATCTACACATATTCTCATTTATTGGCGGCATTTCATGTAATAGAAGACAAAATAATGTGTTTTTAAATAAAATATTTGTTTATCTGTGCACGCTAATCTCGGAAATTCATACTATACATATATTTTTGGCTGATCGTAAAAAAACGTTTGCCTAAATTAATTGCCTGTAAAGAAATCTAAAATGACTAAGGGAGACTGACATGGAAATGTTAAATTATATTTTTTTCTTGAAAGTGGGTGCGTTCCAACCCTTTCTCCCTTACGCAATGTTTAATGTGTATAGTAGGAATCCAAATTTAGTACTTATTACGTAGTATGAGTCACGATTCACATACTACGAATTTAGCATTAGACTCAGGGTGTTTGTCTCAAGTCAGTCGCTATTATATAAATTAGATAAATATATTTTTTTAAATATCTCGAGATGTTGTTTTCATACATATATGAATTTTTTATAAAAGGCCTTAGTCTTTTATTACCATTTAAAAAATATTTACTATAGCATTTTTTCCAACTATGTAATATTAACATTTTTATTTTAAGAATAATGAATAAAAATCATTCACTAATCGATTGGCATGTCACTCACCTCTCATTATTGGTATAAACTAATTTAATAAATGTGAAGTGTATTCATAAAAAATAACAAGTATGTATTGTAAGGACCTGAATTACTAAACACTGTTATAAATACAGTCAGCTGGTCGTTAAACATATAAAAAATAAATAATGCTTAATATAATGCTTCAAGTGTCTTAAATAATTTATTTATAAAAAATGAAAAAAATCAAATCAACTTTACGCTGTATTCCACGCACAGAGTAGGCAAAAGGAACCTAGTGCTAAGACACTCCGTTCCCCATTTATTTATTAAAGCTTATAAAAATACGCAAAATAAAAAAAAATGTCTCTAACATAAACAAATAATATATTTTTTAATACCATCAACATCAACATCAGCTTCACTAACCATTGCCCATACATTAACACACTCTTCTCACGTATAGAGCGCGTATCAGGTACCAGTGAACGGATCGCCGGTGCGGCGAGCGGTGTCGGGAGGCTCTCAGAGAGGAACGCCCACGCGTAGTAGAACGCCGCAGCCGGCGCTGGCAGTGCGCGGCGTTGATCCGAAACTAGTTCAGCTTATTCTGGACGAGATTATAGAGGGAGGGCCGAAGGTTCATTGGGATGATATTGCAGGTCAAGATGTAAGTCACCTTATTACTTCTATGGTGTTTTTTAGATATTAATAATTATTTTATCATTATTTTTTCACTATAAGTATTAGATACAATTATTTATTTTATAGTGTTTTAATGCATAGTTAGGTAGTTTATAATTTTCACTTATAATTTAAAGAGAATATCCTTGTTAATAAAAGTTATTTCTCCAATTCCGTCTATTTTAAAATCAGTGCAGGTTCCAGTATCACTTTTCTCTGGATGTTATAGAATGACGCCACATCTCAATTTTTTCTCTTCCCACAATCTGTTAATGAGAAATCTAGAAATGTTATTCTCATTATTGATTCAGTATTAATGAACTTTATATTCATATAATTTTAGGCCGCCAAACAAGCGCTACAAGAGATGGTCGTACTGCCATCTCTGCGGCCTGAACTGTTCACGGGACTCAGATCGCCAGCTAAAGGACTGCTGCTATTTGGACCACCTGGAAATGGTAATTTTAATTTTATATCAACTTTATCTAAATAAATATTTATGTAAATTAAATAAATATGTTTTTTTATTAAAGAAGAATGCTTAAAATGTGCCAAACATTTTATTTTCTTTTTAAAATGTTTTATGCACGAGTTGAATCATTAACTCGACTAACATAAAAAAATATAAAATAAGAAAATATATTTGACGTTGTCGTACTAAACTGTTGTGAAATTAATTTTATTCTGTAGAAATGAGAAAAGACTAACTGCATTTATAAAACATTCTTCAATTTTAATAATAATAATGTATACAATATTAATTAATTTAATGAACATTTTACAGGTAAAACTTTATTAGCACGGTGCGTGGCCGCAGAGTGCTCTGCGACATTTTTCTCTATATCAGCGGCAACGCTGACCAGCAAGTATGTGGGCGACGGCGAGAAGATGGTACGAGCATTGTTTCAAGTGGCGAGGGAGTTGCAGGTGAATATTTCATTTTATATAGTTACAGTATAGTCGAAGAGTTGTGGCCGGTCTAAAGTGAAGTTTATTGAACTTTTTCGTATTGTACACTAGGCATATAAATAATCAAAAGAACGAAACATTCTTTAATAATCTGCCTGTTTGGTGTTTAAGTTTGTGCATATAGCTATAAATATATAGATGTGTTTAAATGTTTTTAAAAATTATGGGTTTGACCTGGAGGTCGATGGATTCGTTCCGGACGAATATGGACGGTTCAGAGTGGACTCGAAAGAGCGAACTAGTTTCATTTACTCGCTAATGGTGAATCAAAGTCCGGTGTTGAAATACAACACATTTACAATTAAAACGCTCACACCAATTAAAATACTACAACTCTCCTCCAGCCGTCAATAATATTCGTGGACGAAGTAGACTCGTTACTGTGCGAGCGCTCCTCCAGCGAGCACGAGGCGTCGCGCCGCCTCAAGACTGAGTTCCTGGTGGAGTTTGACGGTCTGCCGGCCGCCGGAGCCGACCGCCTCATCGTCATGGCGGCCACCAACCGACCCCAGGAGCTGGACGAGGCGGCGCTGCGCCGCTTCCCCAAGCGCGTGTACGTGTCGCTGCCGGACGCGGCCACGCGCGGCGCTCTGCTCCGCCGCGTGCTGGCGCGAGGAGCGGCTGCCTCTGAACTGCGGGACGGTGAGCTGGCACGGCTGGCGGCGCTCACTGACGGTTACTCCGGCAGCGACCTCACCGCACTGTGCCGCGACGCCGCGCTCGGACCTATACGAGGTAAACTATTATTATACATATAATATGAAATATACGCTCAAAAACACAACTACACAAGTCTGCAAGAAGCGTCTGCACTCCTTTTACAAAAACAGCATGTAGGGTAAAATATTTTAAACCGTAGCTACCTAACCTAACCTTACAATTTTTTTAGTACCTAATAAAATAATCAAGATCGTCAACAGTTTAAACGTTACGTTACGCAATTACCTATTTTCTATATATATAAAAGGACTTGTCCTCACTGACTGAGGTAAGACGCACGCACAGCCGTAACCGCTGATAGTAGAAACGTAAAGTTTGGACAGACGTTTACTTTCGTAATCTGGACATCCACTAAGAAGGGATTTTGAAAAATTTTAACTCTAAAGGGGTGAAATAGGGTTGAAAGTTTGTATGGATTTTTTTTTAAATCGGCACCGATTTTTATAAAATTTGAAATTTAGGTTTTTAAAAGTATTTAATTGAATACGTGTTTCATAGTTTTCTAGAATTCTCCCGCTAAGAGTGCAAATAAGAGGTTGAAAGTTTGTATCGTTTTTTTTAATCGGCACCAATTTTTATAAAATTTGAAATTCAGACTCTTAAAAGTATTTAATTGAACACATGTTTCATGGTTTTCTAGAATTCTTCCCCTAAGGGTGCAAATAAGGGGTTGAAAGTTTGTATAGAAAAATCTTCAAATCGCCACCGATTTTTATAAAATTTGAAATTTCGACTCTTAAAAATATTTCATTGAACACATGTTTCATGGTTTATTAGAATTCACCCCTAAATAAGCTAGCGAAGCTGCGCGCGTCCGCTAGTCTATAATAAACATAAACAACGTTCAACATGCCCCGCCAATATGTACGACTCGTTAATGATTGAATCATGTACTGATTTCGTTAATGATTCCTGTGCGGCGGTGTCCCTTTCATAGGTTTGTGTCTGTGACGTCATTCTTAACACATGGCATTTTATTTTATAACGAACATTTTATTATTTATTTTGTCTAAAAAATCACTTTTGAATTTTTGACATTTTTTTCTTTTAATTATATAAAGCTATTATAAAGTAGTAGTAGTTTAATTAGTAATTAAAAATACATTGATATGGCAATGAAAACTATGAACTTTCTTATATTTCATATTAGAATTTATCGTATTAACTATTTGTACTTTAATGTTATAATATTCTAGATTAATTTATTCATGCATATATATAAATCTAACAGAGCTGGATCCAGAGGAGGTGAAGTGCTTAGACCTTTCGCTGGTGCGCAGCATCACGTACCAGGACTTCATGGACGCGCTGAAGCGCATCCGGCCCTCCGTCTCTCCACACAGCCTCGTCGCCTACGAGAAGTGGTCCGTGCAGTACGGCGAGCTCGGCGTTTGAACTTTATATACAGGTAAGCCATTACAATACATACTCCAAGTTTCCGAAATTCCTGTTCTCCTTCAGCCTTTTTGTGTTCTCTCCATGTGACCTTCTTGTCTAAAGGCATTTCCAGACACTCTGACAGTTTCAGTTTCCAGATACTGTTTCTCGCCGGGGTAACATCATATTATTTAGTTTCATTGGTTGAGTAAGTCTCGCCTTTTCCGTGAGCATGTATTTTATACTTACATATTGTTCCTAATTTGGCACATTTCTTTCCAGGTGACTGGATAACAATAATTGTGGTGAGTCAATATTAATAAGGAACACGTAATGTATTAATATGAAAATGAAAAGGATTGATTAATTTTTTATTGTAATGAAATTATTCCAGAATTTTTATATATCGCTCAAATTGTACGAATCTCCATACTTTCCCATTGAAATTCCAATGTATTATGTAAACACTGACAAGGTGGAGTGTTTTGGTGTTATCTATTTTATGTATTTTGTTGTAATGTGTCGTAAGAATGTATTTTTAACCCATCTAGTCAAACAATCAGGTTTTGACGGTAGTTGCCAAGTATAGCAGTGTGGCCGTATTATGTCCTTAAATATGTATTAATAATATTTGATCTCTTAACGCCTCACACAGTGGCGAATGTGACCCGAATCAATTTAGAAGTTGCTTTCAATGTTTTAGATGTAAGGAGAACGCTTACGCACTTCACACTTCCTCATTGAGTCGGGTAACATTTAAGTTTTAAACCCGTCCATTTGAAAGGAACCTAGGAATGAGTCGTTGTAAATTTACGTCCTCATGATGTTACGCTTGTGCTTCTGGCGTCTTTGAACTGATTTTCCCGAAAGCTTAAGAGGTATGTTATAAAATACCTAGAATATTGTTTTAAACCGGAATTTTTAAAGACATCTTGCAAACCAGGCCAATGGAGGCTTTTTTGATTTAAATAAGAATAAAATTGTTATAATATATTTATTATAAAAAATTGGATATGAATAAACTTTTATTTTAAAAAAGAGATCAAACTACTGAACAAACGCACCCTAGCTAGAACAGAGTCGGGTTTAAAATGACAAAACACAGAACAGCTCATTTCTTCTAGATTTAAGTATTTTAAAATAACTTTTTATATAAACATTCAGACATTGTTATTTTCACACACGACTTTGTTCTACGTATCGTAGTGGAAAACTGGAAATGTTGTACAAATATGTGTTTACCGTTTAGCAATTAGTACCTCAACGTACGTGTATGAACTTGTGTTGCAGTGGACGTAGCTTATTGAAATTTACAATATTTTTAATAATATTTATTTTAGTACATATCGATGATCCATTGAATATGAATAAATTCTTTTCTGTGTAATATTTTTTTTAATTATATTTATTATATTAAATATGCAATTAATTATTGAGAATCAATCAAAATGAAATTTAATCTTTTCTCTAAAAGTCTTGGATCGTCGAATAGTTAGTGTGTTGGATGTAGATAAATTAATATCCCTAGAGTAGATTCATGATATTTTCGTAGAATATATACTTATGTGGGGTCGTGCGATTGTCTCGAAATTTCTAAAAAAAATATGTAAATATATTAATATCAATTAATTAATGTCAAAAGTGCTCTGTGGCAACGAATATGAATTAAAAAACACTATAATCAGCTTAAATAATTTATCAAGTCAATCGTGCGCCTTACATCATTATTATAGAAAACGATCCATTTTAATTTTGTTGTTGTTGTTGCAATTATTCTAATTCTGTTGATTATTGATTATTATTTCTTTTTATTATTTTTATTATAGAATTCTTGCCATTGTGTTGAATTTTTTTTATAAAATTATATCAAATTTGCTGCAAATCTTATGAATAGATGAAACGATGGTTATTAAAAGACATAAACGGGTAGCTAGTTTACATTGACTTAGCTGAAAATGGAATAATTATTTGCTCAAAATTGTGTTATCTATTTGCAATTTGGGTTCTGTGGTCAAATAAAATATATATTTTCATAGTTTCTTGTTGTAATTATATTTATAATTATACATTATATATCTTTGCTCTTAAAATATTATTGGGCTAATATCGAATACTGGACCATACAATTATTCGTAGTTTCGACATAGTGCCATTAATCAGGCGGGATGATTTCCCACTACAGGTTAAAGATACAATATGAACTTGTAGATAAATTGAATTAATTTTTTATTCGAATAAAATTGTATTTTTTACTTTTAGGAAGTTCTTATGTTTAACCTGTGGTCCTATATTCGGGCCATGGAATAAAATTCTATATATCATAAGGTCACAGTTATAATTTATTGTTTGTTTTAATTTTTTAAATAATTTTATTTCAAGTAGTTAATTGTACTGCTTACAATTAATTTTGTATAATAATAATTATACCAATATCCTATTTATTTTATTACACAAAATCCAAGGCCCGATTAAAATTAAGATTAAATAGTATTTACTCGCTCGTTAAGTAACCTTTTTGGAATATTAACAAAGTACCGTTTTACACTAAATTAATTATTATCAGCATTTAGTTTATCTGATAAGCATTTTTATAGCAATTAGATACTATTTACTCTTAAAATATCCCATACGCTAGCTAATGTAGTTAATTTTCTCTAGTAATACTTAGATTATTCTATAGTAAGAATGACAGCGACTTCTGTAGTGCAGTTGTATGTAGATGCAGAATATGTTATGCTTTATTCTATTTTACTATATACAAACGAATATTAACTTTGTTTCTTAGCTATCTATATTAAGAAAATGTATGAATTAATTATCTGTAGACATTAATTATATATTACTTTATGCTTAAAAAGTTTTTCTTGTATCAATTTTACCTTGATTTTTTTTTCTTTCTAACAAAGGAATCTGTCTGACACGTTTTTCTATAACTTTTATATTTGTATTATATATATCGTATAAATTAATTTTAAATTCTAATCGTGTATTTTTCTAACGATGCTACAGCGTTTACAATTTCTTATTGTTAAGTCTCTTAAGAAAATATGGGTACATGAAATTCGAAATTGATTTATTAAAACAATTGTTTAATTAAACTTTTTAAAGGCTTATGGGTACTCGTGCAAAAATATTGTGTATAAATTATGTATTTTAAAATTTTCAGTGTTGTGATGGAATTATTTTATGTAAGCATTCGGTTGTGCTTGAATTTTTTAAAGCTTTTCTAAGTAATTATGAATTTTTATATAGAATTACGCATAAGAATTTGTTACTGCATTTTAATATTCTTAATCTATCTTAAACGCAAATACGCAGACTTTTAGTAATATATAGGTTTATGTATATGATGTACGTAAATACCGTGTAATCGCTTCGTTGTATTAATTGTGCAAAAGTATTTTTTCTTTAGTATTATATTTTAGCAAAATACATTTATATGTATAAATTTTCTCGCTATATCTATGTTATTGTTTTTTTTGTTATTAATAATTATTATGGAATTTAAACTAATTCTAATTTTATTATGGCATCGATCATAATAAACACTTCTGCAAAGTGTTGAATTTTTAATTATAATTTTATTCATTTGTAATTGTTTCGAAATCTATATCTCGAAATTATGCACCGCTGTGATATAGATGATAATAACACCATGCCTTAATTTGCTTTACGCATTTTTACAAAATAATTATAACAATCGATCAAATTTCAAAATGGCCGCCCACATACCATCACGCCGCTTACATTTTTATTTAGAACCTTTTAATAATCTCTAAGATTTTGTTGGTGATATTTGTTTGGTTTATGGACGGCCGATATCATTTACTCTGAGCTTCTAAATAAGTAACGATATGCGACTGATTGTTACCATATTTTAATAAAATAATACCCGTATGTGTCGAGTCTATTCTTTCTTTAATATTAAGTATTGAGGGTATTTGTTAAGGTTTTATTCTAAAGGGTAGTAAATTCTTTTTGGGAAACTTCACACGCGTGTGCGTTGTTTTCCAAGAGATGGGGACGTTGTTTGGGTTGAAAAGTGGTTGTAAAATTTTGATAGAAACAACGCGAGTGGTATGATTGTTTACTTAGATTATTTTTGCTTGGCACGAGATCTGTTTATGCTACAATTAACTGATGATGTAAAACGTATGTACATCAAGTGTGGCTGTGAGTGTATAATATCTGGCTGTGAGATAACACATTTAAATGGCTCGCTTCCGCTTTGTTCTCAGAATCGCTTTGTGCTTTTTTCGTTTTTGTCTGTCAAAACTTAATTAAAAATATTAATTGTAGCATAAACCTGGTGCCAGGTGGTGTGAAATGTGATAGGAGATTCTAAAACATGGTTGTTTCTTCACGCTCGTCTTTATTTAATTTAAGCGCACGAATTTACTGACTTGACTAAATCTATTATTAGTTAAGCGTCGTTGAGTGTTACAAAATGTGTATTTTTTCATAATTTTTCATAAACTAAACACTTTTGCCTAAAATGTCGTGAATGTACTACACAACGCATATGTGATACACGGTTTACCTATGAATAAAACCATTAATTTGTGATTTGGGATGTTTTATTTATAATCCTATAGAACAATAATATTATTTTATTAACTATATAAAATTAAATATTATTAAAAATCCTATTAAAAGAAAAAAGGATATGGCATTCAATGGTATGTCGCTTGTTATTAAACTAGATTCACGCTGTATCCCGAACACAGCAGGCAGAGGGAACTTAGTGTTAAGACACTCCGTCCCCCACTTTCCGCCGAATTCTGGAGCTATTTCGTACTGAGTGGGGAAACTCAACGCCGCACGTTGGCCTCGACACCAGAGAAAAAAGAAAGCGAAAGAAAAAAGCCGGGAACGGGAAAACTATTTTAAAAAAGTATATAATATTCAAAAGCAATCAACATATATATCAACAAAAACAAATAATCCGTGTCATTAGTCAGTTGGTGCAAATAATGAAGTAGATAATAGTGTTGTATCTATCTACCCACGTACAATATACCTAATATACGACTTGTGGGTATTTAAGATACAAAAATTGTATAAATCATATGATTTTACTTGTAGCTATATGCTAGACATTATTAAATTCTTTCTAAAACTATTATGTACATTTTATAAGACTTTCTAATAATTTAATAAATTATAAAAGGGATTTGAAAATAGAAAAAAGAGGCTACTTGTTAGCTTGATTAAGCACTGCAAAATATGAATACGACATGCGCAATACCTGAAAATAAAAACAATATTAAAACGAAGAAGTGATACCTTCTCAATAACAGAATTCAATCAGGAGTTATTAATTTTGCTGGCAACACTTTCATTATATGGCTGTTAACAGTCATCCCTATGGGGATGATGGCTGGCATAAACATAAAAATACAAGTGTCAAAACGAGAATTATAATAGAAAATGCATTACATACAAAATGCTACTTTTATTAAAATTTTCCTTTTATGGAAAAGGAGTCTGAATGTCTCCAAATCTTTTAGTTTAATTCATATATAAAGTTAATAAAACCCACATACACATGTTTATGTTTAAAGTGAAAAGAAAGATCTGTGAAGAGTAAGGCACTCACCGACACAAAAGTAGGCCGCGAAAGTGGAATGTAATGGCCGGCTCTAAAAATAATGGGTCTTTTCATACAATCCATCGCGATAACGAGGGAACTTCTGAATTTGGAGTCTTGTTCGTACCACGGGCATTGATAGATCCACTCCCGTAAATCTTCGCTCTGAAATATATTTCTTTTGATCGTTTTATCTTTTTCTTTAAAAAAAACAATAAAATATTAAAATCTTTTTAAAGTTTTTTCCCAACTTTACGTTGTATTCGCCGCACACAGCAGGGTAGGCAGAGGAAACCTAGTGTTAAGAGTTAAGACACTCCGCTCCCCCCTTTCCGCCGTATTGTAGAGTCATTGCGTGTGACCTCAATACCAGAGCAAAGAAATGAAAATATTAAATATTTCATTTCCTCGAGTGGAAATCGAACCCACAACCCGTTGCATTTACAGTCACACTTTGTGCCCCTACACCACGACTGGCGTCAATTAAATTTAGGTACATTTTTATTATTTTATATTTTTTCATTCAACTAGTTCAGTTCAAGCAGTTGGTAAGTGTTACCTCTTTATTAGTGTGCTGTCATCTCCTAAACATAATTTGATAGTAGAATCTTATTCGTTTTATTTTGGTCCTAATAAATAAAAGTTTATTTTTAACTCTATAGGAGCTATTTAAATATAAATAATAATAAATTTACTTTAGTGGTGAGTTCATTGCCACACCAGCAGTACAGGAGCAGCTGAGACATCATCGTCACCATGTAATTTACCATTGAATAAAACTGTACGCTGTCAGGCTCGGTCTGTTAAATGGAAAGATTTGCGTTATATATAATTTTATTTACCTTTATACTTATGTAAAGATTCATTAAAACTTAGATTCACATTATATCCTAAACGGTACCTAGTGTTAAGACTGTTTCCCATTTTCCGCCGAATTCTAGAGGTTTTGCGTGCTCGGTGGCGGAACTCAACGCCACGCCATGGCGGAGAAATTTTCGCGAGAATATTTTCATATTAAATATTTTATTTCACCAAGTGGGACACAAATCCACGACCGTCGCGTTTACATTTTCACGTCACTCTGTTATAATTTATTTACAAATGTATCTAATTAATTACTATTGAAATGCGCAGTCCAATGATGCAGATGATGGCGACAGTTCCGCTCAACTGGAAAAATATGTTCGCGTGATATGTGTTCTCAAGCAGCTCTATAAATCTGAAACATTTGCTGATATGTTTGACCTGTCTGTGTGTCTGTCGTGGACCCATAGCTACTGAATGAATGAACCGATTTGAATGCGGTTTTTTTAATCGAAAGCCTCGTTTATATCGGTAGTTCTCAGTTATGTTTTATGAAAATTGGTAAGATATGTCGATTTTGGCTTTTGAGATTTTGCATATATGCAATACAGTTACTTATAAAATAAGTAAAGGTATTCCTTTTTAAAAGAGCTTTGAATAGGTATTGAGAGATATTATACTTAAGTCAATGATACAAAATACCTGATGACTTGTTGATGCTGATAGATACATTCCTTAAATAATTTATCGTTGTCGTTAATCATTTTCTTCTGTAAATTGTGATTTAATTTTGCTGACATTGGAACGCTTTTTAGCTGTAAAAGTCATAAGCTACATAATTTGGGCAAGTACTGTGTGTTTATTATCTAAGTAATTAATTTAATCTATACTAATATAATAAAGCGGAAGAGTTTGTTTGTTTGTTTGTTTGTTTGTTGTTTGAACGCTAAGATCTCTGGATCTACTGGTTCGATTTACATTGTTTTTATTTTGTATGAAAGGTGCATTCTTCAGAAGTGCTATAGGCTATATAATATTACATTACACATATATACTAATAAATTAAAATACTTTCTAATTTGACATGCAATTTATTCTGCCATGTTAATAACAACCGTCGCGTCGCTACGCAACCGTTACCGCGACATTTTGATATTCATCCTTATGAAAATAAATATAATAGTCACTTTTAGCATTTCATCTAGATTGAAATTATATTTCTATAGAAATCATATTCTTATATTTCATGCAGGCGTAGTCGCGTCCGGGTCCGCTAGTAATATATAATTCTACTTAGGTATAGTTGATTAATTTTTAACTAGGTTATCTACGACAAATAAAAATATGTAAAAATTTAACTAAAAATTGTACTCTACCAAAGTAAAAACTGTAATACTTATATAAATTTAAATAAATATTTAATTTTCTTGAGTGGGGATCGAACCGACAACCAGTCACATTTACAGTCACACACTTCTGCCGCTGCGCCACGGCTGGCCCCAAACATAACATTATTTTATTGTAAATACAATAAAGAATATTATATTTAGAAAGAAGAATAAGATAAGAATATTATATATTACCTTTTTTATCTTATCAATAATGATTTCTATTTGGGCGCATCCAAATATAATCATTGATAGCGTCGTGCTGTCTACCGCGAAGAACAGCAAAGCGCTTATATACACACTTATTATCTGGTACAAATATCCTATCATATATTGAGAAAATATATGTTGGGACACAGGCATCCTGAAAAAACAATGTGAATGAGTGAGGGAACCTAGTGTTAGGATACTCCGTTCTTCATTTTCTGCCAAATTCTGGATGCATACCGTGATGAGTGGCGAAACGTGCGTGCGTGCCTTTGTCAGAATGAAGAAATGAAAATATTAAATACGACATCGTTTTTTTTAAATTACTAATATACTGAAATTTGATTGATTAATACACAATATATTTTCGAATTCCTACTACTAGATGAAAAGTTAAAATGCTTACCATATTTTAAAAGGAAATGACCTGGTGTCTGCTTCATCAAACCACGGCATTATAGCCCATAAAGTACACGTCATGCATGCACTTAGCAAGAAAAGTCCGCATAGCCTTTTCACTCTTCGAGCATTTGCTAACAATATCCTGAGAATTTCTAATGAGTTTTTAAAAGTAATTTAAAAAAAGGAATTGCAAAATGAAAGCTCCATCTCTTTTGAATATAATTTGTTATATGTACCTACCTACCTAGTAAATAATTTAGTAAAAACAATTAAATGTCTATTTTATTTTATTTTATATATATTAATATATAATATAAATTTTATAGTTAAGCCCACATTACAAATGTCTAAAAAATCATATAATATACTGAGACAAAGATTTGAACTCGCGAACAGTGCGTTATAACAGCATCATCAATAGCATCAGTGCATGTGTGTTCAGCACATATACAAGATTAAAAGTATTATTAATATGTGAATTATTTGTTTTTCACGTACCCATCATGAACCGTAGACTGTGATGCAAAAATGTCAACCATCATAAATTCAAGTAGCTTTTTTAATTTATTTTTATTGATAACAAAAACTGCAACTTTATAACATACTGAAGCCTGCGTGAAGAATAAGTAAGACGCCTCCGAGACTTCATCGAGATCTCCCCACACCACTATTATGTAGATCAATTCAAATAGCAAAAAGGAATATTGCGTGAATAAAACTATAGCTTGCTTTAGTTGATGGAGAATAACATGGTCTCCAATTCGCAGCCATATTGATAGCCAAATCAAAATTATCTTTGGAGTGCTGAGAAATATTTCAATGTTGCTGTTCATTTTGAAACGACAATTATTGACCAAGCATTGGCTATTTAAGCTATGTTTATTCATCATTATTTTATGTTAGTTACGACTGAAGTTCTACTGTAATCTACAGGATGTTTTGTTTGAAAAAAAAGCTTATTTGTATTGTAATAGCGTAGTAAAAATCAATCAGTTACATATATTATATTTATATTATTAGTAAATTTACTTATAAATTTTGCTACATTCTGTATCCTGCATATAGCGGTAGGCAGAAGCAACCTGGGAACCTAGTGTTAAGACAATCCATTCCCCACTTTCTATGGAATTGTTGAAGTAATACGTGTCCCGCCGCACAACCGATCCGCACCACGACGACTATTTAAATTTTTCAATTAATTATATTTCTCTGATATAGTTTTAAATTGCTCTATCCAATAGCGTACAATGGTGAATAGGCAGAGGTTGAGGTCCACTTCAGAATAGCCCGTAGTCAACCACAGAATTAGCTTAGGTACTACTTAATGTACATATGTATATTTTTATATAATATTTTTGCTATATTTAAGTAAGATATATCTAGAACACCATGTATGTTAATATATTGTCAACTTCTAACTATTAGCAGAAGTGAAAACTTTAATTCATTTTGTTTACCAACTTAAGGTAAGGTGCAAATTATCGCGAGTGAAAATTGATATTTAATTGTAAGCTTCAATTGTACTATTAGTGTTTAAATCTATACATTACTATATTCGTAGTGTTATTTTCTATATATTTATGTGCATTTTTAATTGCTAACATAATACTAATTTAATGCGTTTTTTATTTTGTCTGATTTAGAACTGCGAAATATGAATATGACATTCTAAGTATCTGAAACAAGAGAAATATTTGGTCAAAGGAATATTTGGTCAAAGTTTAAATATAATAAGTGCAATTTGTAATCTGCCTCATTATATTTAAAACCTAGATGTGATGTAATCTACGTGTCAGCCCACGGGTGCTGGGTGATCTTCATACTTTTGACCCCCAGGCCCCATACGTATAAATGTATGATCAACGATTTCAACATGTTCAATAGATATTTAAGACATTATGATTTTTTGGAAACTAATTGTAACTGTTGGGTTTTTTTGGACTCAATTTTTTTTAGGAAATAGGTCCAGCTCCCGTCGATAGAGTTTCTGAATTTGTAAAAGATAGCCCCTTTAGATGTTTTTTAAATATTATAAAACAGAACTAACCGACACAAACGTCTGCCTGGACAAGGAAATGTAATGTCCTGCGCGCAAGACCAACGGACGATCCATGCGCAGCATGGCGAAGAGCAAAGTGCGCTTAAACTTCAGATCCTGGTCATACCATGCGCATTTGTACAACACTGTATGTAATTCTTCACTCTAAAAATTAAAAAAAATATATATTTAAATGTTCCATGAGGCCTTCTTTTAAGTTCCTTGTAGGTTTTCAAGAAAATTAACACATAGCTTTATGGACAATGGATGTGAAAAAATATAATAGTATGTATATAAATACCGTAGCAGTGAGCTCGTGACCACACCAGCAGCAAACAAACAGTTGGCTGATCATAACCGATAAATATGTAAGAATAGAGAAGAACTGCATACTGCGCCAGTCCACCTGATAAAAAAATCAGCTTCACACTGTATCCCGCACACAGCAGGGTAGGCAGGTGAATCTAGTGTTAAGATACTCACTTCCCCACTTTCTGCCGAATTGTTGGCAGATGGAACTCAACGCCGCGCTTTTCCAGAGTGAGAGTGAGAAATGGAAATATAAATTGAAATAAATATTTCACCTCCTCCAGGGGGATCGAACCCACAACCAGTCGGTTTTACAGTCACACTTTGTGCACCTGCACCACGACAGGCCTCACACCTGTTAAATTCGTTTAATGCGGCATATATAAGAATAACTTTAGCTACTAGGTATGTTATAATAATATAATCAATCCTCTCAGTCTCTTTTTCAAAAAACGAGTAAGCAGGTAATATTACAGTTTACTAATACTTACCACTAATATGCGCAATGCAGACATACAAATGAGTCCAACGCTTCCAACAAGTTGAAATAATAAAAATGTATGATAAGCGTTTTCTATGAGCTCTGTAAATCTAACAAAATTAAATACTTTAAAGATCTAGTGTGTATGAAATTTGTATTTTATTTGTTCATTTTGTTATTTATATTATGAGATTTTTTAAATTTCCCGTTATGTGCCTCAAACGCTAATTTGCTAATGCTTTACTTAAGTTTAAACAGACAAATGGACCTTCCATCGGGACGTCTGGCAATGCTGATTCATACACAAATTTTGACACAATAAATTACCTCAGGCATGTAGGGTAGCTGAACCTTCATAAACTTTTATTAAACAAGAGAATAGAATTTTATATTTTTGAATAAAAAATGTTATAAAAATACATTTAAAAATATAAAAAAATACTCTTCTGAGGGCGGGACAAGGGTCCATGCCGTCGGTGGCTAGGGCTCCAGAGAGAGGAACCTCCTCACAGTACTATGAATATTATTAGCTTAACCATAGGTTGGTACGAAACTTACAACACGACGGCTTGATGTTGTCTAATGCAGTTTATCAATTTTGTATTATTTTCTGCTATGATTGTTTTCTTTTCCATGCTATCTTGGCCTTTGATATCAACGAAACCGATCTAAAACGTAATTATTTATTAATATTTAGTCCAGATATTTACCTGTGTTAATTAACAATCAAAATGTAATTATTACATTTAAAATTTTATCCTTTATAATATCAAGTTGTGCGCAACCAAAAATGACCATGGACAAGACGACACTGTCCACCCCAAAATACATATATGCGCTCATACAAATAGTAAGTAATTGGAAAACGTAACCCAACTCGTACTGTGGCGAAAATTCAGGGCTCACAGGCATCCTGAAATGAAAAGATGCTTAAAACGGCTAAATTTATTATAATCCTTAGTCTGAACAGCCATTTCATACGCATTGGCGTATCTAGAGATATTTTCTGGGGGGTTGGTGGTCTGGAATTTAGTTTTCAACAGATACTTATGTTCGTTTAAATGTTGTTTTTTTTTTGTTAGGTCGAATTGGTTGTTAGTAAAATTTCCGGGTGTGAGCAGCGGGGGCACGGGCCACTCGGCCCCCATTATTCGTTCGCCCATAAGTTCTATAAATAAAAATTATGAAAATACCTAAAATTTATTATCCACTTTTAATTAATTACAACACACTATTACCACCACACTTACCACATATCGAAAGGAAATTTGCGATTACCAGCGTCGTCAAACAATGGTTTCAGCGCCCATAACCCACAAGTCGTTTGAGAGCTTATCATGAATGCCAATAGTAACCTTTTTATACGTTTTGCTTGCAATTTTAAAATCCTGGAATATCAAATTTTATAAGGAAGATAGGAATAATTATGAAAGGAGTGTAATGTGTGCTACATTTTACAGCGGTGACTTCAAATCATTAGTAATTTTTATTTTTGAACTTGAAGTTAATGTTGTTAGCTCTACTGGTTTTTACGTCGTCACATGGTGGGTTGGAAAGAGGCTACTCTGTGCCTGAAAAAAATGCTTGAGAGGAAGCAGAGGGCGGTAATGGCGTCCCCTGCAGGACTTGAACCTCGTCTTGCGGACGTCGAATAGACTGGAAAACTGAAGATTAGTAGTTTAACGCCTTAACCACTCGGCCACTTCGTCACAAGATCAGTGTTGATCTGGTGACAGTAATATAGTGCCTAACTGTCTACACTTAAATTTCGGTAGGTACATATAATAAGACCTTTCATGTTCTTTTGAGTTCGGAAAAAATATTTTGTCATTCATTCTTCTTAGTAAGTCTTTAAGCATATCCATATTTATCTGTAGAACTGTAATTTTGAAACATAAGCAGGCTTGTGTAAACAATAAATAAGAAGCTTGCGAAACTGCTTCTAAATCTCCCCAAACTAAAATAATGTAAATTATTTGAAAAAGTAAAAATAAATATTGTAAAGACATCATGAATAATCTATAACATTTAGATGCTACAGTTTCATTTTTTGCTGGTACCCAAACACCTAAATATTTCATAACAAATTTTGCCCTATTTAAATATAAGTCTTCTGATTTTAAAACTTTCATTTTTATTATAAAAATGAGCTAGTACTTGTTCGGACGGGGAAACTTTAATCATGAGAGAATTGTTGACAAAACTGTATTTATTGTTTTACAGTCACATAATTAGCACAATTTAAATAATACCCTAATTGATGGCGTTTATATGTTATTGAAAGATAATTTACTGTAACCCTTTTTAAGTGGTTGATTAGAGTTGTTTACGTAAATATGATTATGTATTTAAGTAGCTTTGTTATTCTGTTAAAAAATAAAAAGACTATATTTTTTATAAAAAGACTTTATTTGTTATAAAAAGATTAACGAACGAAAACATCAAATAAATCAAATATATTTTCGATACTAGTTAGTAAAATAGATAGTTTTTCTATATTATTTTTTACTATACCATACCTAGATTATATTTACAATTTAATATGATAGAAATTATAATATTCTTGCATCACGGTCATTTAAAAATGGTGTCATTACTTAGTTTTAGGTTTTAAAAAAAAATTACATCCATTATCCATTAGTACGATATCCGAACTGCATCTGACGTGTAATGTGTCAGAATGACGTCAGTAAATGTCAAAATGAATGCAGAGTTTAGGGCCGATTTCAATAGATAAATATATTTTTTAACTGTTTTTGTTAATTATGGTGCCTTAAAAGTAATATTTGTTATCATGAGTAACGAAACAGTTGACTTCACATTGCCTCCAGCGCCCAGGGGCTTGTGTTTTGACCGCAATGACTTCGTAAAGGTAATTGTCTCTTTTTCAGTATTTAACACATCTAAAATTATTATTTATTGCTTAATTATATGACCAAGTACTTATATTTACAATTACAGACAAACTTTTCGGTGGACAGTTTTTTGGTCGATCATCAAAATGTAGCGTCTCTGGAAACAATGCGAGATGACTTAGGAATATACTTAAAAGTCCTTAGATTAGCTATGATTGAATTAATAAACAAGGACTATGCCAATTTTGTGAACTTATGCGCTACACTTATTGGATTTGATAAGGCCATTGTAAACATTCAGGTGCCATTGGGTCAATTAAATGAGGAAGTTGTAGTAAGTTTCAAAATTTTTCTTTAGTTTTACCCTTTAACTTATAACAGAGTAGGCTGGGTCAAGAACCTAATGTCAAGACACTTTGTTTGCTGCTTTCTGCTGAATTCAAGACAAAATGGCAGAACTAAACTTTGCACTATTTCAGAGCAGAAAATTAAAATATATATTTCTTATAATTTATTATTTAATATAATGAATTCTCTGAGTGAGAAATGAAACCACAAACATTGCATATATAGTCAGATACTGTCACACTGGTCTCAAGTAATTTTAGAAATATGTTAGTAAATATATGCATTTTTTAGGGTGTAAAACAGTGCTTAGAAGATGCTATGAAAGAATTATCTTTATGGCTCAGCCAGCGACATTCCCTCATAAAAAAGAAGAAAATATTAAAGTATTACAGCCAAACACTCAACTGCTTGACAACCCTAGAAAATGTTTTAAATGATATTTCTGATAAGAGTAGGCAAGAGCAAATTATTATTGCTGACAGGGCAGCAACACAATATAATCAGTTAAAATTTTCTATATCAAAGTGTGACAGTCTTGTTAAGGAAGAACAAAAGAAAAAATACAATGATATAGGAGGTAAATTGGTTCAAACACTTAATGAATTGCTCTTTCAATTTTGGAATGATAACAACGAAGAATATCTCATAAAGGCATTGATAGCTTTAAACACATTAGGTAGAGTAGCTGAAACTGAAATGCTGATAAGGAAACAGGCAGTGGCACCTCTGCTCCAAGATATTATTAATGAACCTGCCTTGCAGAGAAGTAAAGATGGCCTAGAAGGTATATACAACAATGTACTATCCCTACTAAATTATAAACTAAAATTGCTCTTAAATGCAACTCAACATTCCAAATTGACATTTCTTGCAAAACAATATAGATTTTTGGTGAACTGTTTTTGGAGTGAAGTAGAAAATCGTTTAGAGGTCAACTTAGCTTCCATTTTTGCACCTGGAAATCCACAGTTATTTTTTACAAGGTATAGTGAGAGTATGCAATTTATCAAGAATTTAGAAAGTCATTGTTCTGGAGAGGAGACCATTAAACTTTTACATGCCACACCAGAATATAAGAGTTTTGTCAGAAGATGGAACTTGCCTGTATATTTCCAGATAAGATTCCAGGAAATTGCTGGTATGTTATATTCATAAATTATTTAAATAATTATTTAATTGAATTATTAAGCTAGAAGTAAGTTATCAAATATAATATAACAAAAGTGAAGTGCTATCAATATAGTACTTGTGGTTATGTAGAAAGTTTTAATTATACTATGTCCCAATCTCAAAGAGTTTATTCAAACTACAAAATTGTTATTCTCAGGTGGTTTTGAAGCTTCCCTCAAAAAAAATCCTACAGTGCAAAGTAATGATGGCTTTATTTTATTGGAAACATTCAAATGTTGGAAAGCTCTCCAGGATTGTTGGTCAGATGGTATTTATATTGAAGCTTTGGCTCACAAGTTTTGGAAGTTGTCACTTCAGTTACTGTCGAGATATGCTACTTGGATCACCAGCATCAGTATAAGGGTAAGCCCATCTTTTAAATGGGATAAAACTATAAAATAAAAATTAGAAAGTTTTTTTAAAAGATTATTTTGTTAACTAATAATTTTTCATTGACAGACTTCTACATCAAAATTGGAATTGACTGGTGTCAACAAAAATTTAATTGATAATAGTATAAATTTATATATGGATAATTCAATTCTAATCCAACGATTGCCAAAACTTTTAGAACATATTGAAAGTAAGGTGCTTCATAATAAAAGTAGAGGGATTCTGAAAGAGAGTTTAAAACCTACAGAAAATCTATTACAAGGGACAAAAATCAAAATATGTGAAAGTATAGTCAATGAATTGTTTGAATTTATAAATGTACAACTAAAACAAGTTAGTGATATACCAAGGCTTTATAGAAAAACAAATCGTAGTATACCCTCTAAGCCATGTACTTACATAGAAGTGATTACAAGAACTATTACAGAATTTAATGAGAATGCAGCTCAAAGACTAGATAATTCATTTTTGATTGAAGTTTATGAGTCTTTATTCAATGTTATGACTGTTTCGTAAGTATATATAATACTGCATTATGTTAATAGTATTATAAGTAAATTTTATTTAATTATGTTAATAATCTTATAGTTTTGTTTGATGAAATGCATTCTTGTTTTTTAGATATTATAAGTATGTTGAAGATGTATTAGTGTCAGTACAGAAAACAGAGGAGTCTTTGAGGAGATTAAAACAAATTCGCGATTTGTCTTCCCAGCAGAGTAGCGAGAGTACTGGAATCACTGACGGGGACAAAATCAGATTACAACTAAATGTAGATGTTGTTTCCTACGCTAGATTAGCACAGAGTCTATTGGTGAATGTTAATAATGTGCACAAGCTATCAGATTTATCTACTATGGTTACAAATGCTGTAAAAAATATAATTATTAAATGATATGCCCAGTTGTATAGCCTCACTTATGTCTAATTTCCCTCCAAGGTACAAATGAAAGGTGTATATTTATAACATAAACATGTATTTGATCAGCAGAATAAAAATTGTATGATTTGAAAAAATAGAAACCATTCACTTATCACTTAAATTATTTAACAAGATAAAATCTTACTAATACTATTTGTGTGGAACAAAATATTTCAAAATTGAGTTTGATTTTGCTTTGTTCAAGTTTCGAGGGCTACTTCTGGTGACCTCTGAACTGGAGGGATTCTTCCACATGGCTTTGAGTTCCTGTTGCATCTCATTTGGAAGGGCTTTAAATACTTCCTTGTCCACATAACTTGGACAGCCGTCACAGTTGCCAGCCTCTGCACTATCCTTCATAGTGTCAGAGGTGTCTGACAGAGTATCTTTTGCAGGACTGGCTCTTGGAGTAAGAGATCTATCTCTCGAACTCAGTCTTAATTCAGATACTTTTTCTAACTCTTTTGAATTAAGTCTGAGTTCTCCTACTTTAAGCTTACTAGGTGAAGCAACCTCTTCTTTAGACAAACACCTTCTTTTAGCTATCCAATTAACTTTTTTAGGCTTTTTAGGTGATGGCTCCACTTCACCATCAGAAAGATCTGTGGTCGTACTACTACTTGGAGAAGCAGCTGAATAGTCCATGGAAGAGGCTGATGTATCACAATCATTTTGTATGTTAAGAACTGACTGAACAGAAATATCATTCATTAAATAGTTTACTATAGAACTTCTGCCTGACATGCGCTCTTGAAACTTAGTGAATGCCAAACCTACTAAAGTTAAATGGAATGGTTTTGACAAGTCAATTAGTTTGTTAAACAACCTCATTATTATACTCATGAGTTTTTGCTGCCCTGCTTCTGTAACTGTCGGTGTACCATTATTTATTGTAAAAATAGATGGTGATACTTGACATTGTCTAGATTCTCTATGACTGCTCAATCTCTTCACATCTTTTTTCCTTAATGTAACCCTAAGTGAAACTGGAATGCGTCCATCTTCCTTAACTAGTATTAGCAGTCTTTGTAAAAGTGCTGTAAACTTTTCTTCAACTTCACTTTTCACACTGACTGTCTTAAAGCTATCTTCTAACCCTATGCTCTGGGGCCGACCTGTTTGCTTTACTGGAGTGTTATCTTCCCCTACACTTAAAGTTTTTAATCTAACAGCCATATCACCACTGAAATGTTTCTTTAAAACATCTACAGACACTTCTTGTAAGTTACTTACTGTAATTATATTCTGTGAAATTAATGCCTCTGTAGTCTTTGACCCAATGCTGGGTATTGACCGAACACTTTGTAAAGTAGCCATAAAGTTGGCGCCATGCTCAGGGTATATAGTTGTTTGATCATTGGGCTTATTTAAAGGACAGATAAGTTTAGCTAATAGTTTATTATGTGCCACTCCAGCACATGTTGTAAAACCTAATTCATCATATATTTTGTTCCTCATTTCACTAGCTATTTGTGATGCTATTTTTAATTTCGTATGACATCCACAAAGACACTCCACATTTGGTTCACAATACACATTACCAGTAAGTGTGATGCTTGTACCTTTCATACTTTTAAACTTTTCTTGTACTAAATTTGTGACATCTATAAAGTTTTCATCCATACCTAACTTTTCAACTGGACATTTCCAAGTTTGAAGTAGAGCAAATATTTTGTTTGACGCCGCTCTGTAATCGTGTAAATCCTCTCCATTAACTAGTTTCAAGTTTGGACAAATTTTTAACGCGTCGGAAATGAGCATGCACTTTCGCACGCCGTACTTTCTAGCTTCGTAATTACTGGTCACAACAATGTTTTTCTGTTGGATTCCAAGTGGAAGGGATCGCAGTTCAGGTTTCCGTACCATCTCTACCTGAGCGTAAAAACAATCAACGTCTATGTGTACAATACTCTTGGAATGGTCGCTTGAGGCGTCTGTATATGTGGAGCTGCCCGAGTCCATGTTCCTGTGGATTATTTATATAGTTTCATCATAATTTACTTTGTTCTGACTTAGTCTTTACCTGTTGCGATACATTGTTAAATTGTGACTCAGAACCTTACCTGTCATCCATGTCTTGAACATAGATTTATAAAATAAGTTATTTTGTATATAAGTACGGAATATAAGTTCGTTATTATAGTTTTTCTTTCATAAATTCCAAAATATTGATATTTTAGTTCAGATAATCACGACACATCAACAGAGGCAGAGTTGCCAGAATAATTTAAATATCGGGGGATACCATTTCTGCTAATTAATAATTACCATAATTTTCTAAAAATATACCAATTATAAAGTACGGTACAGTACCATTTTTAGTATCTAAATTGCAATTAGTTGAATGTTTGCTTCTATGGCTTCCATATGATATATGATGCTAAATCGTTTTTTTAATATTGAACATTTAATTAACTTTTATACAGTTATATTTAGATAAAGCATACTTGTGGTTATTAGTAAATATTTTGCTATTAACGGCAATTTCTCCAATAATTATTTATAATAATAATAATTTTGATGCACAATATAATGAAAAGACAAAAGTAAATTAATTTGGAAAAGTAGATAATTTATCTGCTTCCGTCCTTTGCTGAATATCTTTTAATTATTTTTAAGTTACGCTTACTTTTTTATCGTTAGTATTTAAAATTAATTGAATTAATTTTAATATTACCGTACGTAGTCAATTAAAATATAACTTATAATGGCTAATATGCTTGTACAAGTATCTTAACGTGTATTTTTTTATTGTCAAACAGTTGTTAGACGTCAAAATTATTTGTCATTTTTACTGTAAAGTGGGTGTTCATTACGGTACTAAATTCGATAAATAAACAATTTTGTTACAAAGAAAGAGTTATGAACTCTTGAAATCTAGTCATGGAAGGTCTACCTTCTGGAGACATACAGGCCAAATATCAGAAATTAGCATCTGAGTATTCTAAGGTAGTATGTTTATTTTTAAATTAAGTTGTCGTATCGGCAATTGCAGCAAATTTATTGTTTCCGTTTACAGTTGAGGGTTCACGTAAAGGTATTAAAAAAGGGAGTTTTAGACGAACAAGCTAAATCAAATGAGTTGCGGGAACTGTTGAAAGATAAAGAAAAAACTTTACGGAAAGGAGAATTAGAGATAGATTCTTTAACCTTCAGAAATCAGCAGTTGACGCG
Organism: Heliconius melpomene melpomene; assembly: GCA_000313835.2. Classification (NCBI taxonomy): domain Eukaryota; kingdom Metazoa; phylum Arthropoda; class Insecta; order Lepidoptera; family Nymphalidae; genus Heliconius; species Heliconius melpomene. The sequence continues at coordinate 27,239 of HE670509.1, read as the reverse complement.
ACGCGTTTCCGTCCTTCAAGATGAACTTGATGCTTTCCAAGTAAGTTTAACAAAACTATGATATGCTTAATATTACTAGGTCTTCCATTACATTTTAAAGTCTAAATCTAATTAGATTTATTTTCAACTAAAATAATGTCCTTTATGTTTATAGACTAAAATGACAAAAAAATCGAAAAGTAAAAGTGAAGACAAACAAGCAGCAGCCAGCAGTATACCTTCATTAGATTCAGGTCTTTTGCAGGAGGAATTACAAAAGAAAATTATTGAAAATGCTCAGTATGCATCACAAGTAAGGAGTAACAAATACTAAATATGCTATTTCTGTACAACACAACAGATTGGTCCTGCGTTATAAGCAAGAATACTATGTAATACTATATACATATAATGCATTTGTATGAATGATTCACATTTAATTTTTGTCATTATGGTACGAATCTAATGTTAAGAGAAATCTTTGTTATGAACAAAATGTGTGTGTTTTATTAAAGTCAAAGTAAGAACATTTTAAATAAAATTGTATGCATATGTAACTGAAATACAGTTTTTAGCTTATACAGTAAAATTTTAAATTATGAAATAATTCTAAAAACTGTTTCATTATAAATCTTACAGTACAGAAATATAATGTGGGGAGTCCCCTCATCATATAAAACCCATATTATACTAGAGGTGAAATAACGTAATATGAAATGGTGTTATCAGAGGATTACTTATATTTTTGACAATGCTGAATATAATTTAATACCTTATATTAGCTTTCAGATAAAACATTTGAAGTGTCACAATTACAAGCATCTATAGAAGATTACAAAAAACATATAAGTGAAAGTGAAAGCAAATACAAATGTGAAATTGCAAAATTAAAAAATAAAAATCAAGAACTTCAATTTTCTTTAGAGGAGACTCAAAAAATAGGTGCTCCGAAGCCTCACACTAGCAGTCAAGCTGCTAGCTGCAATGGAGATTTCTTTTCAGAAGCAGGCAGTCTGGTAACTTTTTAAATTCATATTATAATGACATAAGTATTTTAGAAGACAAAGCTATAAATATTTTATATATATAATTTTTTGTGGTTTTTTTCACACTAATGACTTTCACAGTGGATAACTGTTGATATGTTATAATAATACTGTTAATAAAAGTTATAAAATATTGTGGTGCAGTCAGATAGCATCTGATTGTAAATGCAATGGTAGTGGGTTCAATCCCCACTCAAGAGAACAAATAACTATCATTTCCCCAGTCTAGGAGACAAACCACGGTGTTATGTTCAGTTAGTTATTCTGTATTATCTTTGGCACTGGAGCTGATGCCTTTAATAAATACATTATTTTCTTATTTTTTAGGTGGGTAGTGAAGATGCGCTTAGTTCTGTAGATGATTTGCATATAAATGAGCAACTTAGCACTAAGGCACACACTTTAGAAAAGGTATTTTTTTATTTTTGTTAATATTTTTTAATGTAATTATTATTGTATAAAGCTTTTAAAGTTTCAAAAAGTGAAACATATAAATAAAACGTGGTCGGCGATCGTGAAAACGATTGCCACTATGGGGAATTGATTATTATTTTTTACTCACTGTGGTATCAACACAAAGGCATTGATTTTCATCACTCAATACTTTTATGATGTTAATAAGTAAATTTAAATTAAATTAGTTATTTTGTTGCTTTTATTAATATATTAAAACACTAATGACTTTTAGTAGATAACTAATAATAGCATTTATTGATAATACATACTGATAATAGTAATGGCAAAATATTGTGTAAGAACATGAAGACATTAAATATTTCAATTCCTGCAATGAGATTCGAATCCACAATATGACGCGTGTACAGTCGCTTGCTTGTGCGACAGCACCAAGACTGGCCTAAACAAACATGACTGCTAACATTATTATAGCTGTGTATCTTATTCTCTTCATAGGAAAACCAAAAACTTCGAATGGAGTATGAACTATTAGGAATGGAAAATGAAAGTCTTAAGTTAGAACTAAGTAAATATGTAGCGGCAGCTCAAAAGAAAAGGGGAGACACTCACGACTCTGGTGACTTTAACTGCTTCAGTGAAACTTCTATTGGTATGTTTCAAAATTAGTTATTTTTTTGAAATATTATTATGTTCAGTTCCACCGTTCAACACGCTATGCCTCCAAAATTCGGTGGAAAATGGAGAACGGAATGTTTTAACACTAGACTTTCTGCCTAAACTAAAGGTAAACATGTATGAGATCATATTTTTATGTAAAATGTATATTAATATTATAAAGCGGAAGAATGTTTTGAAGTAGTTGTTTCAATTTTATAGTTATTTTGTCGTTTACATATCCACCAACAACAAGTTTTGTATTTTGTAATTTCTTCGCGTTCTCTAAAACTATTTACTGGTGGAAAGTTCAACGCACGTTGCAACTTCAACGTAGTCCTTAATGATATCTCTCCGCTCGCGGTAGAAAAGTAACTATAGTGGCGCAGATACAGTTATCTTTAATTTGAAACATTCCTTTCATTCATGTATCATTATACCATTAAGAAAAACTATTTTTATTTAAAATAATTAATAATAACACCGACATTGAGATTACAGTAAAGTGCAGATTATTTAAATACTAAATTCTAGGTTGAAAAATATATCATCATACCCATATAAATAATTTTAAGAACATATTCTTGAATTATAGAAAATAAAAAAGAGCTAAACGCATCTCATCTCATCTGTTTATCTGTCCTACCCCACTAGAGGTACAGTGTGAAGCTAAAAAAGACACATTGAAACAAATAATAAATTATAATATATTTTTTTGCCTAGATGCAGAAGGCCGTATTACAGGGTTGCTCGGCAGTCTGGAAGTGCCGTTCCTCCTCAGCAAGGAGTTGGAGGAGCGCGAGGACCGCCTTCACGCCTACTACCGAGCCAAGGTCACGGAGCTAAGTGGCCAAAGAGACGCTATGAAGAGCAAGACTGAACATTATCTTAAAGAGGTTTGTTTTTATAATGTATATTTATGACATAAATATTAATATTATTAAAAATACCATTGAGGCCGGCGACGGTTGAGAGTTTGATTCCCATTCAGAGGAATAAATGTTGTTTTCATTTCCATGCAATGTTAACAAGATATTGTGGCATTGTGTTCCACCACTTAGCAAACTATATATATATATAACATAACTATAACTTATCTAAATATATATATATCTACTTATAAAATTTAGCAGAAAGTAGGGAATAGACTGACTCTCTCTGCTTACCCTTTAAGTGATACAGCGTGAAACTGTTTAAAAGTCAGTGAATCAAAATTATCTTTCTTTTATTTCTGATAAACATACCTGGTCATCCCAATTTTGCTTCCAGTGTGAGATGCTTGGACAACGTTTCGAGGAAATGGAGCGCGAGAAGGAAGCCGACGAACAAACTATACAGAGTAAACACGACATAATCAGCAGGCTGGTGAGCATATCTCTTAAGTATTCTAGAATTATTAGTGATAAAGTAAATTAGCAGATGTCCACACAATATTTCGCGTGGACTTGACAATTCTTGCTGCCCCCTTGTACAATCAGTCCCTGTGTATTATTATTCAGTTTTTAAAATTAACCCCTATTTGAAAAAAAATTGAGTTGATTTATATTTACTAACTTACATAATATATTGATGTTATCTGCATGTGTGGATGTATGTTAACATGTGTGAGTGTGGTTTCACATATGTGTGTGTGTGTGTGTGTGAAAATATGTTACCCTCCTACTATGGTTACTTTTAACTCAGGCATTTGAGCTAATCGACGTTCGGATAATTGACACTGTATTACACATAGTTGGTAGAATCATACAAAATCTTTATAGAAATTGTAGTCTTATATGTAAGTCTGAAGCTTTGTTAACTAAATCCATATCTGTCAACCTCGTATATATATAATTAGTATATTTAATTGGTGCGTGCAGGAGGAGGAGCTGCAGTCGACGTCGCGCAACTACGAGGAGCAGTTGGGCGTGCTGACGGAGCACGTGGCGGCGCTGAACGAGCACATCGCGCGCCAGCACGACCGCCTGCAGCTGCTGCAGCGCGACCGCGGGAAGTAGCCCCCTGTACGTATACCTACCGTGGACGAGTGCAGTAAGGACGACAAGTCGTGGTTGCCCTGAAGTTACTTGAACTTTTGCGCATTGTCCACTTGGAAAGATAATCATCAAACAAGAAAATTTTGAAAATCAAATCTGCGCAGTCATTCAGCTAGCTTCAGGGCGATCATTTCAAAATTGAGGGTAGTAGAAACACTTCGAATTTAGTGTCGCCAAAGAAGGAGCTCGGACAGTGATCGTTATTGCGCATTTTAATTAGGCCCCTTCAAAACTATACTTATGTCATAAGGACCCTCTCCGAGCTCCTTATCCTGCAACGCGATAGGCACAAAATGAAATGCTAATTTATATATTTATATAGAGACTTATTGCCCTGGCAAAAATATACAATACATGCTTTAATTTTCTTTACAGCTTACTATGGAATGTCGTTTCGTTTCCGTGTGTAAGATGAAATCTGAATATGAACTTAAACTTACCATACAAATGCCAGATCGGAGCGTGGAATTAACAAAAATACATAAAATACCTCGACTTACAAACGCTAAATTAAATTAATGTTTGTGCCCAAAACATGTTTTTTACATGATATAAGAATAACATAATATAAAACGCAAAGTGACATGAAACCTATAATATTGTACACTGTTATAGGACTTAAAAGCAATAAATAAAACTACTTATCTACTAGATATAGGCATTAAAATTATAAAGAATACCTCAAATTTTTAAGACTTTCACTCATATTTGAAATAAAAATGCATTTTATACCCAAATCAAAATCCATATTAGATTAAATAAAGACATGCTTCTACTAGATAAACGATTAGTTCAGCAAAGTAAAGAGAATATGTAATTTCTATCCTAGAAAATTGTATTGTCTGGAATAATTACTTATTTTCTTGGTTTTATCCATAAAAAATGTATACAAGTAAGTTTTTCACTTCACTTAATTCATTTTTAATCAACCTATATACCCATACAATATAAACTGTTGTATAAACTTATCTAAAACTGTATATAAGTTTATAGTTCGAAAATAATTCCCATATTCTTTGATAATATATAAGTAAATAAAAAAAATAGTAGTATTTTTCATTTACTTCAAAATAAATTCAAGCATGCTTTGTCTAATCATTGCTTCACTTGTACCTTGAGATGTCGATTTCATTTATAAATGACGGCACCTCAAGATAACTCTCAAAATTGAGAGCGGTTTAAATAAATACGGGACTTAGTATGAATTACTTATTACTTACTTATTTTATTTAACTAAAAAGTTCATATGCTACTAAATTTAATTCGTAAGAGTTAAGTAGGTATGTACTGACATAAACATATAAGAAATTATTGCAAACGAATGTTCATAATTGTGTAAAGTGATATAAATATATTATTTTATAAATTAGAAAAGTATAAAAAATTTTGTACTTTATAATATGGCTAGTTAGCTAGTTAATGTTGTAAAATAAATGAAACAATGTAATATACTATTGAAATTAATCGACGTTTCGCTTCACTTCTAGTATTATTACTAAAAATTCTTTTTTTTAGTTATTATATATTTTTTAAATTATTATTGTTATTTCTGAAGTCGATAACATGATGAAAATAGTGCTATTCAATTATGACATTAAATTATACTTCTTTTTTCTTTTTAATTACCAGCCTGCTCTAAAATAATTAAATTTGCTATTTAATAGAAAACACATATATATTTGGAATTGTAAAGAAATGCTGACATTTATTATTAAAAAAATATGAAATGTCTTATATTTCTAATTTAAATTTACTTCATGTAACATCCGACTGTAATCATAGAGGTGGTGGTTTCGATTGCCACTTGGGGTAATGAATGATTTTAATTTTTGCTTTGGTCGAGCAACAACGGACTGTCTTAACACTAGGTTCCCTCTTCTCCCTTTACTACATGTCTCCGGGATACAATGTGAAGGTCAAAAATATGAAGATGTATTGTAATTTATTATTAAATAAAAAAAATATATGAAATTCAAATTTCCTTATTTATTCTTAATTTGTCAAACATTAATTTGATTGTTAACTAATCAGCATTAGTCATTATATAAAGCCTTGCTCCACTCAGGTGTATTTGAAGGTTAGGTATTGTTTAAAGTAATTTACGTGCTTTGTAATATTATTTGCATTCCTATTATTTATCAAGGCCTAATGTAAACGTATCATTTTGTATTGATTGGCTAGTGATGATTTTTTTGTAGAAGTAAGTTAAAAATGCAATATATTATAGTAGTGCTTAAAATTTAGTATTTTAGTACCTACATGATCCATTCTTATACGTTTTGTATATGTATATAGAAATATTTAGCACTTTGTGATCGTCGCAAGTTTCTGACAAATATTTCTCTTTTATTCAATTGATAACAATATAATAGATATATTGTTTATCTTTTCATAAAACGTTAAATTAATTATATTTAAATTTTAATGTCGTGTTAAGTGCACGTATTGTTAAATATTTCATGTTTTATTTGGTCACAAACTTTGCTACTTTCAGTCGACTTCATCAAAAAAAACTTCAGTTAATATTATTATTATTATTATTTTAATTTAAAATTAAACAGACTGTTTTTTCTATTAAGTGAACTTATTGTAATGTATAAAAAATAGTATGTTTTTTTTAGGTAATGTTTGAGGGCATATTATTAATGATAAGAGCGCTTGAACTGATTACAAGAACCCTGCAATCTTAATTTTTTCATTCAGAAATTTCATTAAAATGTTTTAATAAAGGCGTGTGACCGTATCGTGACGGTTGTGGGTTCGATTCCCACTCGACAGAATGAATTATTATTTAATCATATTTTCATTTCTTCGCTCTGGTACCAAGGTAAAAAGGAGTTGAGTTCCACCACTCAACACGTAAGTCGTGTCGGGTCGAGGCTTTACGTGTTGAGTGCCCATTTTCTCTTGTCCACTTGTGGGCACTTCACACTTGGGTCTTAGCACTAGGTTCCCTCTGCCTACTCTGCTATGTGCGGATTACATCGTTAAGCTGAAAAGAGAAATACGTATTTATAGTTTATATGCAACCTTTTCTTTTTTTTCTTGTATATTTTATATATAAAGTATTTATACGGTGCTGTAGGCCTGTGGCTTACGTCAAGTCTTAAACAACAAATTTCATAAGAAACAATGATTCTAAAAGTGTTGTAAGAGATTCAGAATTACTTTTCTTTTTAATGAAGTATAAGTGTATATATAACCATATTTATATAAATGCTATTATAACGTCTTTTAAATTCACACCGAGTGAAATGTCAGATAAAATAAAAATAAAAACTAATAAAATATTGATATGAAATATTATTTAAATATTAAGTAAATAAATGTGTACATTAAATAAAGTTTAGGTTCAATTTAATAGTGTATTCTTCTGATAATTTCATTCGGCTGGATGTTAACAGATGATTAAGAAATTATAAATTAATTCTTGTAGTTATATATATAAAATGAGTCTGGTATACAATGTGTATTTATAAATAATAATAAATAGTTTTAATTATCAATTAGTTGTTTTATTTTTTATTAGAATTAGGTTTTTTTAATATAGGTATCCTCAGCATATCTCTTAGCCAATTTAAATTAAATAGAAATCATAGTTTTTAATCAATTGATTGTTATTTTTTTATTGAATCAAAAAAAATGCATAGAATATTCATTTGAAGTACATAGTGTTAGGTTTTTCATTTTAAATTTAATTTTAAAAATTTAAATTTTCATTATCATCTAATTTTTATCCCCCAGTCGTGGCTTCATGTCGCGGCTGGCTTAGCTTAGAATAGGGAAACTACCAGTTCGCTCGGCTCGACCTCCGCAGGCCGAGGTTCGAGCCCCGCAGGGGGCGCCCTTGCGTCGCCTGTCGGGGCAGGCAGCCGACTTCGGCAGTGCGCGACATCTACGCAGAAGCCAACGTGCTTCACACTGCCCTGCGTGGGCCGCCACCCAAACACCAAACATCGTAAAAACGTAAAAAGGTCAAAAAGTCCAACATTTACTTCAAGAATATTCAAATTATAAATTTTATTAAGACTCAGCCAGTAAGCTTAGCAGCTACACATTCTAGTAACCAAAAATATTGTATCTAGTCCGACCCTTTCTCAAAAAAACAACGATAGATATTTGGATAAAAAAAGGGTTAATGATTAATCAATAAAATGAGTTTAAGAATGTTAAATTATTGAATTTCCATATAACAAAATTATGAAATTATGGCGAGTCTAACTATATTATTACGGGAAATTATTTTTAAAAAAAAACCAATATGATGTAAATAGAAAAAAAAAACGATTGACTGTCTAATATATGATCTAAGTGACAAAACTACAAGATGTAGTGCAAACGCGTTAAGATATTTTGAACCTAACAGATTATTGACATTTTTTTAAAACAGATCTTTACTGGAGTATAAGCTGAAAAGAGCTTGTTGAAATTCTTGTCCACGACTTAGAATCGACATTCGAACGACATGGTTTGGGACGACCAATGAATGTATGTGGCGACTCTAACGGATCCAAGTCTCCCTAATTCCATTTTTTTTAAAAGGTAACTATAAGTGTAGTATGTAGTGTAGCGGCTACACTAACAGATTACATTTATAATAAATTAAAAAAAATGGATGTCGCTGCTTTTTCTTTTATATGACACATATTTTATTACGTTTTCGCTGTTGTTTAAAGGTGAATAAAACAACTAAGCTATATGCACAACTTTGTATTATAACGATAATC